>CAJPEX010006341.1:0-12959 GCA_905338405.1 Notodromas monacha | reverse complement strand
GAAGTTTCATATCGATTTACTGTAAAACCTATTTTGTCAGACAACATATTCCTTTCAGCAAGATTTCTTAGTAAAGAAACAACATTTGTTTCTAAGGACACTAACTTTTCATGTGATCTCTTATCCGAAGCAGGGTCCGCTGTCCGAAGCAGAAATCGGTGGCAGCATCCTAAATACATCGCGCGAAAATAGTGTGTGTTACATTATCTGAAGTACCATTGCAGAGTAATTTGGCAAGTTTAATAGGGTTTTCTTCCAAATGAAAAGTACTAGAGATGTTTGTCAAATCCCGTATTTCTGTAATTATTCAAATATACAGGACGGATTCAGTATTGTATGGGTACTGCATAATATTATACAGTAGCTGGAAATGTTCATCAACTGAGAGCGCGGAAAAGCAGATTTTCGGTTTAAATGGAAGACCATTTCAGATTTAATATTTCAATAATCGTGAGGATGTATTATTGTTCTTAATTTATTTTAGGTTTTAACTACTGATCCATAAGCTTGAGTCTGATATGCATTTTAGTTATTTAAACTGTGGCTCAATTCGGGGCAGGGGTGTAAATATTTCTGAAGTCACTCATGAAATCGGTGCTAGTGCATTATAAATCAAAGACTTCGATTTGTATTTTCTTGGAGAAGAATGCTCAAATCTGAAAGACTCTAAAATACATCAACCTTCGATAAGTGGATGCCTCGAAGGGAAAACTGTAGGTGTATACGTCGAAGCATATTTTTTTCCGCCTCGAAGATTTCTTCACGCTGTATATACCAATAGTTGTGAGAAACGTAGTGCATGCATAAAGGCGACGTCAGCGAATTCAATGGATGTTCTCTCTCAACAATTTGAATTTCATCCCGTGGAAATTTCCACTATATTTTTGCTATCTTTTATATCGTGAAGCTTTGCGTGAATCCGAGAAATCGCTTCGCCAAACATTCTAAATTTCACCACAGGGTTGATGATTGAAGATTACCCATAATATTATTGTATTTTAGTCACTGATCAGAATCGGATCTGATGTTCTGTAGAATAATAATGCTAATATTATGCAGTATTTTTAAATAAAAAAAGTGTTCCGTATAGCATTTCTGCGTTGCTTATTTCCGTTTTTTTCAGCAACGGTCGAGTTGAAACAGCATTTTGTATTGAATCTTTTCCGCCATTTAGTGATTTCAATGAAAATTGAATATTTTATTGCAATTGATCCTTTCTCCTCCCTCTGTACAAATCATTGTCAACAGCACTGAAATCTCCCCTTTTTATCGATCGAAATTCGCGTGTTCGAATTGCCTTTTCTTTGACTTGAACTCTCTTTGAATTACAGAAGCATTATTTGTTTTTCTCTTTCGAAATGCAGTGAATTAAATGCGGAGATTTTTCGTTGCATGACCTGTGCTCATTCTGTTTAATTACAAATATCAAGGCAGTTCCCGGAACTATAGTAAATGCGTTTTTGGCTCGGTACTGCGAAAAAAAAGACTCGCGCGTTCGCGAGTTTCGCGAAGAAGAGGATTGCAAAAAGTACTGCTCATGTTTGTCCTCGCTTTCGCGTGTGTTTGCCTTCTGGAACATCACGTAAAGAGTGTCGCCAACAGTTGATGTCTGGCCCTGAATTGACATTAACCAGGCACAGACACGAAATGGACACGAATCCTGTATCGACGTGATCGTCGCACAAACGTCTGCACGACATTGCGTCTGAGTTCCTGCTTATTGAAAAAAGAAGGTGAGTCGCAATGCCAAAAACTCAATTCAATTTATTTTGTGTGTGTTTCAAATCTATGGGATGATGTGCTTTCAAATTTAATTTTAAAAATATCTGGGAGGATGGTGTTCAATGAAAGAGGTGGTTATTGAAGCTGCTCGGATTTCCTTGGACGTGTTCCGGGTTGCTTCGAACGTGCTCAAGTGCGACTTAGCTGTCGCGGAAGCCGAGGAGACTGTGTGATGATGAACGGATATCTGCAGGATGGCAGAAGAGAAATATCGAATTACGCATAAGATGTGTAAAATAACCACGTCAGATTTCATGCATTGATGAAACAAATTCAATCTTGTTATTCAAGTAATGGAAGTGAGACCCCGAGATGCGGACGTAATTGGTGCATCAAGAGTGTCCCTAAGTTCAAATGTCCCTGAGTCGAGTCTCATTTTCCCTTAAACTTGCATTATATAAAAAAAGTGACACGTGCAGGTTTTAAATTTGCATGGAATTTTTCTTCAATTTTTACTTTTAAAGCTCAATTCGGCGTGTAAAAGTATTTTCAAATGAATGAAGCAATACTGTGTGCCCAATTTTACGATTTTTCTCAATTCAAGGAATGGTACTTTTTTTCCTGGGGCACCGAGCATGTTTTCTAAAAAAAAAATTAAAGACTGACAATGACCAAGAAAAAAATTGCACATTTTCCACCAATTCTTTCGGAGTCTCGTGCATTGCTCCAGAAAAAAATAACTTGGTCTGAATGCGTTTCTGTCGGTTCTGAGTCCAAAAGGCCTCCGGGGATAAATGTGAGAGGAATTTATATTTTCAAATTCCTATTCCAATACCGGGGCGTTCCTTGAAAACACGTGATTTCAATTATTCATCGAAACTTGGCCGACGAAGAGTCGGTCAGTTATCGGTCGCAATGGCTGTGATTGCAGTTCTCAGACGAGACGGGGGAAGAGGTTTCTTTTTCGGAAAATGCCCCGAGGCGAAAACTGCGGCCAAACGCACGCGAGAAACGCATTCGGAATTGGTAGGAAAAAAGGCGTGTTCCGGTTTTTTAAAAGAGAGTAATGATACGGCTGGGTAAATATCGGGTCAATTGTCGATACGATTGGTTTGCCCAGTGACCCGAGAGTCGCTTCAGATGCGCCAACGACGCTTTCATTTTGATGCATGGGTGAACTAGATTTTAAAAAAAATTATGGGGATTCATAACCTTCAATAACTCACAGACAGTGATGGTAAGATACAGTTGATGATCATTGAATTATCTTTTGGATAGTGCCCAGTTTTACGATTTGAAGTGCATTATTGGTATACAATTCACACGCCATTCGGAATAGAAAAATATATGTGGTGAAAAGAGTTTCCGCGTGATGTCTTAAGAGGGTTAGATTTGTTTGTGCGATGGTTGCCGCAGTTATTTTTTCAATGACTTGCAAATCGTCTCAGGAATGCAAAATTTGGTTTCTGGTTAAAAGGGTGGTTTCAGGTTTCTCTGAGGATGTTTCCAAAAGAAGAGACAACATAAATCCAGCGGTAACGATCAAGATTATTATTTTTTTAATTTCCGATCTACACCCCGGGTACAGTTTCAATTGTGCAGCTGCCCAAAAACTCTGCAAAAATTTGAGAACTGCAGAATCATTGAAAAACAATTGTTTAATGAAATTTTCATGCATGGTGTATGTGTGAGAAAATATCTTGACCTTGTTTGAGTGATCAGAAGTAGTTTGAAAACTTATAGGCACATTTTCTTATGGCAAATTATCCAACTAAGGATAATTTAACCGATTCATTTTTTTAAATTATGGCGCAATAAATGTTCCTGCCATCTTATTCATCAAAATATCCTTGATATATAAACCAAAAATTTGCCCAGCAAACCTTTGACAACAGACGAGAAGTTTATTTTTATTCGTTTCAACTTTCAAGGCGGGATTTCAAATGTGTAAAATTCAATCGTTTCATCCTCCGGCCACCAGTAATACGGTACTGAGGTTATGGTATACAGTGAACAGTGTCCGCAATTCCAGAAAAGGATGCATTTTTATCTAATCAGATAAAAGGGGTAAACCAAGAATAAATAGCCTCCACTGGTTACCTTTAAGAGGTTCCCTACTCTAAAATACTGTATATAAAATCAAAAATAAATTTGGGACATTTTATTCGAATACACCGGTGTGTCGTGTTCCTGATTTGCAACCAAACTGAAAGAACTTGAATGCTAATTTATAAAAAAAAATCTCACCATGAACCATCACCAGCAAAAATGTGTATATGCGTGAGAACATCCAGGTCAACTTTTATAACATAAACTGAATTCATCAACAATGTCTGGAACCGATCATTGTGCCACTTGCAAGCAGGCAAAGAGAAGACGCATTTCTCGCCCATAAGTTGGCAACGCTGCTTCACTGTTTATCCTGTCAAGTACTGTTCCTATACACCAAACACCGCCCTCCTTTAACCACTTGCACGCAAAAGGGGAATACGTATACGAAATGGATGGCGGAAACGAAAGTGGAAAACGGCGGCGCTTTTGCTGCGATGCCGCCCGAAAGAAGAAAAAAAAACTTTTCTAAAATTCCTGTATAGCCAGTCTCAAATGCACTGGGGCCCACACATGCACAAGACGCTCTCATCTTGGGTCGTGCAATTGCTGAAGGCTTGCCTCACGTGACGCGTTATTCGGGGGCGGCGGTCTTTTCGTTTTATCCCACCCCTGGGGCTATGTTCCCATCTACTGTACATAGCAGCATTACGATCAGCGCCGGATTCGCGCGGACTCGAAAATGAATCGCAGCTTCGTGTGTTTGTTCTATTTCAACCCTCAATCAAGGGAAATGCATTTTCTGTGGTTAGAATGGTGATTTTCGGGCGTCTTGGAAGAGGGGATTTTAATGGGAAGCACGTGTGTGTGCTGCGGGGGGGGGGGGGGGGGGGGGGGGGGGGGGGATGNGGGGGGGGGGGGGGGGGGGGGGGGGGGGGGGGGGGGGGGGGGGGGGGGGGGGGAATGCGGAATTCTTTGGAGACAACTCATGGTGGGATTCGATGATCGGTGAAGAAACGATTTTCCGACTCGGGATTTCTGGGAAGAAGAATAAATGCGTGTGATTTAAAGGGCGAACGGTTCAAAGAACTATGTTTCTGTATTCGTATCGCTTGAAGCTCACATAAATAGGCATCAGACATATATATATATATATATATATATTTTTTTTTTTTTAACGAGCCTTTGCTTAATTGCTAATACTGTACTGTAAGTTTCTTCAATTGCATGACTTACTTTGGAATTGCTCCCTTCACTGTTGGGAAACCGCGCACGCCAAATTAGGTTAAAAGTAAAATTATTTAAACACAAAAACCACGAAATCAGATAAGAGTGTCAACCCTCAATGGGAAGGAACTCACGAAGGATAACCACCATAGAAGAACAATTAAAACCAGAAACCAATTTCCGTTTTCCCAAATTCCCCCAGAGAACAAAATTTGAAACCACATTCATGATCAAACTTTGAACTGTGAAGGGTGTACAAAATTCCAAAATTATATCCAAGAGCTCTGCTGAGTTGTTGAAGTGTTGTTACAACTTTGTGTTGAAAATACTTTATTGTGGGGACAAATTCGAAAAACATTCATTCAATTTAAAATAGGAAATCCTAAAGGGATTCCTGGCCTTGTCCCAGGCTGGTTCTGTTTTTTATTTCCAAATTTTGAACTTTTTCAAACTTTACTTTATCCCTCAATTTCTGATCCACAAGTGACTTTTACCCACATTTATGTTAAAGTAAATTATTCTTTAACATTCACAAAATGGAAATTTTACCCAAGTTTCATATTCTACGTCACCATCATTATTTTGTGTAGAAGTTTCAAGAGAGGATTAAAAACAGTGATGTAAATACAGTGAATTAATTTAAACGGTAAACTTTTCAAATATTCAAGTGTCTGTATTTGTATCATTTGAAGCAAAATATGGATCAGAAATCTTTCGTTGAACGATCTTTTGCATATTTGCTGATACGGTACTGTACTTGACTGTACGTTTCTCAAATTGCAGATCTGCCTGAAAATGTTTCGCTCAGAAAATGACATTTTTATGCAAAGTTTCATTTTATACTTCGCCCGCCATTCTTTTGTGTTGATGTTTCCGGAAAGGATTCATAAGCTTTTTTTGGTCGATAAAATGCATTAATTTAAAGGGCAAACTCTTCAAATAACCGAGTTTATGTACAGTATTTTTTTATCATTTAAGAGCATGACGTGGATCAGGGATATTTTTTCAAACGAGTCTTCGTACATTTGATAATATTGTACGTTTCTTCACTTGCAGGACCGACTTTGAAAATGTCCCGCTCACAAAAGGAAATTTGTATGAAAGTTTCGTCACCAACGAACGAATTTTGAAAGATCGTTTTATTTTTCCATTGCGAGATGGTTTTCATACTTGGAGCAATGCCTGTCTTGTATTTGTATCATTTGAAGCAAAATATGGATCAGAAATCTTTCGTTGAACGATCTTTTGCATATTTGCTGATACGGTACTGTACTTGACTGTACGTTTCTCAAATTGCAGATCTGCCTGAAAATGTCTCGCTCAGAAAATGACATTTTTATGCAAAGTTTCATTTTATACTTCGCCCGCCATTCTTTTGTGTTGATGTTTCCGGAAAGGATTCATAAGCTTTTTTTGGTCAATAAAATGCATTAATTTAAAGGGCAAACTCTTCAAATAACCGAGTTTATGTACAGTATTTTTTTATCATTTAAAAGCATGGCGTGGATCAGGAATATTTTTTCAAACGAGTCTTCGTACATTTGATAATACTGTAACTTTCTTCACTTGCAGGACGGACTTTGAAAATGTCCCGCTCACAAAAGGAAATTTGTATGAAAGTTTCGTCACCAACGAACGAATTTTGAAAGATCGTTTTATTTTTCCATTGCGAGATGGTTTTCATACTTGGAGCAATGCCTGTCGAGATATTTTGCAATGACCTGTGGCAAGCATTTGACGATTTGAAAATGAAATGATTAAATATTTTCAAGCCTTTGACTGGTTCAAAATGGAATAAAAGCTACTGTACCAAGGAAGCCTCAATTCCAGGTCACTATTTTCTCTCCATTTCAAAAAATTTAAGCTAAAATGAGATAACCGCCATCAAGAACTAATTAAATATAGTACAGTTGAAAATCGTCTTTTTTCTGCTTGCTTCCGACTATGTTAAAAAAAAGGAGACCAGAAAAAGGGAAACTTTGAACAAAACCTTGTTTTTGTTGAATCACGTTGGAATTAAGGCTGACGAAAAGTTTTTAAATTCGTGCGGAATCACAAATTGTATTTCTTCAAAAAGTTAGTTGTGATTTTTACTCTTTTGGCGCAAATAAAATGCCGTAGAAATTAGAGTGCACCTCGAAAAATTCACGCACTTCATATTGGAAGTTAGCATCATTTTGAGACTACCGTAATTTGAACAAGGGCCTAATTTTGAAGGCTTCTCTTGATCACTTGTGCTATAGGTAACATTTGCGATGCCCCAAATAATGCATGTCGCTTGTGGTGTGTGTATGGTTCAATTACCCATTTCGTGACGTTTTTGTTCAACTCGACTAAAAAGGCAGTGCCATTGGAATAAAAAGAACATTTCTTCCTACATTTGCATGTCAATGATATGCGGGGATTTTTAAATTAGGATGTGTCGGAGACTTGATGGGAAAATTTCCAGCTTTGATGACGCGTTCGTCTTTTCCTCAGTGGACAGCTGGGGCAACAAAAAATCGGAGAAAGGCTTTTTTGTCCCAGATTCTCGAGCGAAATTATTCGAAAGTTGGACCGAATTCTGAAGAACACGTTGTGTTTTATATTTTTCTAATACACGGACTCAAAAAAAAAAAAAAGAAATCTGTTGCAAGAAAAACGAATAATATACTTTTCCGAAAATTATTCTTTGATATTCCTGCAAGATTACATTCAACTTTTCGGAATATACCCATATTTAATTTAATTTACTATTTGATTCTGATTATTATTTTTTAGATGAAATGCGTTTGCTGGCATTGTTGATGGAAATGAGCGCCTTGATTTGTCAAGTTTACTTGATCCACCAGAAATCTAGGGAAATTATGAATCCTGGCTTTTGTGCCAGACTAAATTAATCCTCCTGCTGAAAGTTTTAATATGGCTCTAAATATGCTCTAATTAATTAATTTTGCCATTGTTCTTTTTTTCGAACTCTGGGGTATTGAAATAGGTTTTTATCCTTTTGATTAATCAATGGAAAATAATACTTGAGCGTCAAGTTGCGTCGACTTCGTTTCTTGAATTCACGCTTACGCTTTATTTTGATAATTTTTTAAATTTATTTCGCATAGCTATAGATTGCCATTTTTGCAAAATTAAATCTAGAATATTAAAACAGGAAAACTTTGGCAAAAAAAGATGACCCACATTTATTACGTATATGCATATCATGAGACAGTCACGATATTTACAGTTATTTTTGAAGTAACCCGTAGGAAGTCCCTGATCCTCCACAATATTATTCTCAGACCGAACCCCCCCGAGGAATAAATGTACTTCAATCACACTTGTGTTGCTGCAGGGAAGGGGACAGACACAATCCAACGCTCGGAAGGGTTCTTAATTATCCCAATTGTCTGGTTCGTCCGTCCGCTTCTCGTATTTTAGTATTCCCAACAGCGTGTCTCTTCTGCAACAGTCACGGATTCTCCAGCTGAGGTTATTTCCGGCCTACATTCGAATGAAACGATGACTCTTGTGCTTAGAGAAATCTCTGAATATGCGATACTTGGTATTCAAGATCATTCCGAGGTCGGGCAAGCTTTTGGGAGTCCACGAAATTATTTTCTTGAACATGTTGAACAAATTTCAGAAAAATATTTCTAAAAAATTTTTTTTATGCGTTGCAGTGAATGGGTATTTTTTCTTTTGACTTATTTCTCCTTTTTTTTGTATCTACTGTATTTCAAAATGAAATTAAAATAAGCACGAGTGTTTGTCAAGCAATGTCTGTGCGCGATTTTCCATTTTTACTGTATATTAGTGTTCTTCTGAATGTTTTCCTTTTTTCCATTTCTTGGTTGTATCTCGGCAATGACTCAGTCTTTCCTCGAAGAATTACAAAACATTTTATTCTAAATTTTAATCAAGTATTATACAGTTGAACCTCAATTCAGGCGAACCAGAGAATTTCTCCATGTCGAATTTTTCAAGTCTCTGTCTGAATAACCATAGAAAGAATGAATTGAAAACCTCCCTAACTCGAAGGCTTTCCCTCTTAAGCCATCATGAATTCGAATTTTCTGGAAGCCTTTCGGCTATTATTTCATTGACACAGAAAAGAGAAAAGCAATACCAGACATTTTAGTGGATGTGTTTTGAAAGGTAGCGAGAGACTTATTTGTGCAAATGAACCCTTGCCTCCAAGCTCAGAATACTGTCAACACATTTAAAAAATAGATTCAAGTCCCAGAATACCACCAAATGCAATAACCTGTTACTCACTTTTTTTCCCCTCTAACAAAAATGCTTATTTTCCCAACTTGAAACCTACCGAACTCGAATTTTTTCCGCTGGTCTTTCAGAATTCGACTTGAAGAGTTTCGACTGAACGATATACTGTACATTTCCTTCTAATGTTCAAAAAAGGAATTTATGACAAAAATTTTTGTTTTTGCGCTTGCTGAAATCAGACTAATTTTCCTCGTAAATGTGTCTACCGTGTTGCTGAATTCAAAGCTCTAAAAATATAAATGCGAAGATTCCCATAAAGAAAAAAAATCATGGGGGTGATCGTGGAAAACTCAATTTACACTCAAGTGGGGTTGCGATGCATTCCCGCAAAAATGGGAAGCCTGTAACATTCATAGTGAAAGGCTAATTTCCTATATAAATGTCTGCGGAAAAAATATATAAATTCTTCTTATCCTCAACCCCATGTGCGACGCAAAAATAACCGCAGGTTCATATACGTATATCTTCATCACGAGGGAATAAAGTCGACGAAAAAAAAAAAAAAGAACCCCATGTGTGTCTGTGTGTGTGTGTGTGTATGTTACAATCGTTTTCGTTCCTATCTCATCTCCCTTGTGTCCAGTATATAGTGGCGAGGGGCGAGCAGAAAGATCAATAATGAACATGAGCTCTGTGTGTAACCCTGGGAAAAGTTTGATCGGTAAATCCGTAAATGTTCCATCAACATGAACCAGCAACAAGCAGCAGATGGAAAAAAAAAGTAAGGAATGTTCATAGTTTTTTTTCCCCTGCGTATTATTAAACGTTCTGGTTTGCATAAATTTGCTGCTTTTTCCACCATTTGCGTCACAAAAAGTCATGTACAGTATTTTTCTCAAGCCAAGACAGGTGAAAGACCTGCTGAACACATGAATAGGTGGGATTTTTGGCAAAGAAAGAATGAATGTTTTTGGATTATTGAAGATTTCTGTCAGCTTGAAATTTATCTGCTTCTGGCAAAGTAATGACGATGAATCGAACCCGAAAATGCTAGGAATAATAATCTGGAACCTATAGAAAATTAATCTTCTCATAGTGTCCTAGAGACTGATGTTCTGTAATGCTAATTATTGTTTTTCTTCGTCTTATAATGCAATTTTTCGTTTCATTCCAACACCCCTCCATTTTTATCTGCAACAATAAATTAGACTCAAGAGGGATGCGATTTCAATATTCAAGAATGAAATTCAGAACATGTGCTGGCTGGAATTGCGCTTTATCTATACTCTCTTTGAATTTTAATTTCGAGACTGAGAAACCCGAAATCTTCGGCGAAATCCGGAAAATTAAAAACCATATCTTGCTTTTGTTCATATTGAAAACCAGTTGTGTGTCTGCATTCTAATGGGGGGTTTTTTTTTTAAAGAGACTCATTCCAATTTTTCGAAAGAAAATTGCACAGTATTTTACTTTCGAACTTCTCATCGGACAGAACACAAATGAAAGTTTAAGATGAAAACATGACTGTTTTTTCTTGTATCGTACATGTTCCAGGTGTTTTTCTGCTGATGGGATATGGTGGGCGTTGGTTTTTCTAGTGCCGAGAGTTTCATGCTGGAAGATGAATAGAGAATTGTTCGTGAAAAGTAAACAAGGAGTCGGTGTTGGCCATGATTGTGGCTGGTGGCAGTGGATTTTTAGGGCACTGGGTTATTCTTGTTGGTTGAAACAGTTGTATGGGAACGAAATGGTTCTTCCGGTCCGTTTTTGTTTTTGACCAGTCGACTTCCGGTTGTGAGGACATTTACGGTATATTACTCCGATGATTCAGTTCGAAAGAAAAATGAACGAAGTCACGCCAGGCTCGAAATATTGAGTCCTGGAACTCTTGGGATAGTACGAAAAATTTCCATAAAATCTGAAATGCTTTCCGGAATCATTATTGTTAGCATGAAGCTCTTTTATTTGATTTTCAAGGAAATGAAGATTATAATGCTCTCCTTCAAATTCCCCGTTCTAACTCATGCTTCTTTTTCAATACATCCAAAAAATATTCAATCGAATTTACGTCATCAGCGCGTGGGAAAAACTGCAGTACTATACTCAATTTTCGGAATTATTTCTTGAAATAACCTGATTGAAATGACATTGACTGAAAATACCTCCGCCACTGACAAATACCTGATTTCTCACTGAAATTTTGAGCTAAGGGTCAAGTTGCTTAATATGAAGAACTGCGAACAGAAATTATCTGCGATTAAGTCTCAATTAAGACGTCAACGAAACTTGTGCCAATTCAAAAAAAAATTAAACTTCAGTGTTTCAGAGAAACTTAGACCGCAAACTTCCCGAAGGAATCGTGGGATTCTTTTCGCATGAAGACGTACAGTATTTTCCCACGATACATTATAAAAATATGTGCAACATCCATAAGAGTGATCCTGAAAAACTGAACTGTACAACCCGTTTTTCTCTCCCACGAGAATAAATTATTGACCACGTATATTCTCTGGAGGAAATTTCCTACGATGGAATGCTGTACTATATTCTGTACTGTATACAGAAAAAAAAAATCACGGATGCAATTATTTCTTTTAGTGTACGTATGAAACAGTCTTTTTCATATAAAGTGCAGTAGAAAATTTTGCATTTCCTATGCAGTATTCAAAATACTCCCAGGCATATACGCGGAGTATGTTTAGCAATGCTGTGCAGATATTATTTTTGCAGAATCATAGAAACTATGATGGATGGAAATCTGAGCTGAGTGATTGAGTTAAACCGTAGAAACCCCGAAGTTCTTCTTCCTTCAAATATTATAAAATCATATCAACTATAAGAGCGGGCTTTTATTATTTTTCGAAAATTAATCCCAACTTTCTGCATTGTGAATAATGCCTTATTTTTAGATTAAAATATGAATAAACATCACGGACTACTAATTCCGAGATGGAAATCGCAGGATTGCTTTGTCGAAATAAAAGATCGAATAAATTGCTGACAATATTAGCAACACTTTACAGTTGTTGGGGAAACGCCACGCAAAAACTAGTTATCATATAAAAAACTGCGCTGCATGCCGAACACTAGGAATACCCTTACATAAAAAACCGCGCAAAAATCTTGATAAGAGTTCCAACCCTCAAAGGGAAGGAACTCACCAAAAACCAGAAATCAATTTCCGTTTCCCCAATCCATGGAAAAGGGCATCATCATAATCCTAAAGAGCAAATGAATTCAGCAGAAATTCAAAAAGCAATAAGACAATCATGCTACTTCTATTCACCATCAGTTACAATTTTCAAAAAATAAAAATTAAAATAATGAAAGAAAATTGTTTCATGAACATCTGTATTGAACAAAATTCAAACCTAACTGTGAAGGTGTTGAAACTCAACTTGTGCAGTTTTGATTTAATCCACCTTTCTGAAAATTTTTTTTTTACTCAAACAATCACCCCCATCCAAATTTAAATGGCTTTGAATGCCTACAATTTAATTCAAAAAATGGGGGCATCAGCATATATTTTATTGAAAAAGGGAATCACATTTCTCTCATAATTTTCCGTCATTCCTGTCCAGCTCAATACATTGCATAGCCTTGCATAATGCTTTGTCTCTTCAGCCCAATGGCTGTGTCTCCTGTCTTTAAAAGACTGTATATCATCCACATAATCTGGATCACAATGATTCACAATCATTCGCATTTGTTACATTCAATGAAATTTTGTATCAAAAATTCTGAAATCAATGCAGAATCAGTTA
>CAJPEX010006340.1:2671-12970 GCA_905338405.1 Notodromas monacha | reverse complement strand
ATTGCACCATGTACAAAGAGTTAATGAACTATTAATCTCGAGCAATTGGTGAAGTACAAAAAAGATCTCCGTAAACACCCTGCAGGATGAATTCTACGAGGAATACTCCGGTGTAAATTTTTGTAAGCTCTGTTGCTAAAAAGTGCGTGTTAATTTTCTGAAATTATGGCATTTCATGAATGTCCTTTGCTTGGCTTGAATACAGTGCAAGTACAGCGCAAGTACAGTGCACGTACAGCACAAGTACTGTTCAAGTATGTCGCAAATACAGCGCAAGTACAGCAGAAATGCAGTGCAAGTACGACGCAAGTACAGCGCAATTACAGCGCAAGTACAGTAGAAGTACAGCGCAAGTACGACGCGAGTACGATGCAAGTACAGCAAAAATACAGTGGAAGTACAGCAGAAGTACGACGCAAGTACAGCAGAAGTACAGTGCGAGTACGACGCAAGTACGACGCAAGTACAGCGCAAGTACAGCTGAAGTACAGCGTAAGTACGACGCAAGTACAGCAGAAGTACAGTGCAAGTACGAAGCAAGTACGACGCAAGTACAGCGCAAGTAAGACGCAAGTACAGCATAAGCACAGCACAAGTACGACACAAGTACGACGCAAGTACGACGCAAGTACAGTGGAAGTACAGCAGAAGTACAGCGCAAGTACGACGTAAGTACAGCAGAAGTACAGAGCAAGTACAGCTGAAGTACAGCGTAAGTACGACGCAAGTACAGTGGAAGTACAGCAGAAGTACAGCGCAAGTACGACGTAAGTACAGCAGAAGTACAGAGCAAGTACGACACAAGTACAAAGCAAGTACAGTGCAAGTAAAGCAGAAGTACAGTGCAAGTAAAGCAGAAGTACAGTGCAAGTACGACGCAAGTACAGCGCAAATACAGCGCAAGTACAGCGCAAGTATAGCAGAAGTACAGCAGAAGTACAGTGCAAGTACAGCGCACGTACAGCGCAAGTACTGTTCAAGTATGGCGCAAGTACAGCGCAAAAAAATGCACGACGCAAAAATTGAAAATAATGGCTTCGCTAAAAGCAAGTTCCTCGGGATGCAGTTTCTTCTTTTCGGGATTTCCCCTCCCCCTCCCCAGCACCCGAAAAAACACACTGAGGAATTCTGTCGTTTATTTTTTTTTTCTCGATTTTAGGGGGGAGAACTAGACGACATGCAAGAGAACATGAGAACTAGTGTTTGGCCTTGTTTCAGCAACAATTTTTTCGTCTTCTTGGAGGGTGTCTCAAGCTGTGCAGGGTCGCTAATTAGGGTTCCCGAGTTGGAAATCGCTCCGTTCGCAAAGTCGTAAATTCGTTAAAAGAGCACCTGACACTTGTGCGAAAAACATTGCTAACTTCTTTTTTGTCTGGCAATTGTTCCTTAAAACCCGGATGTTTCTCAGTTGTTGTCGTCACGAACGGCTGTATTCTTTTGTTTTCTTTTTGACTGGCAAGAAAATATCCAGCGAACCCGAATGAACCAAAATTCGAGCCCGAGCGAAATTCAGCTGCCTTTTTTTTTTTTTTTGCTGGAAACCGCAGCAAATAATTTTCACGGTCTTCGGCTCTTGTTTTGCCTGGATTTTCAGCTGGACATTGGTTTGTTTCCGTTAAAAATCACTAATTACCCGTGCATAATCATTGCCAAAATTGGTCCAGAACCTTAGCACAGAACCCCGAAACGGAACCCTTCAGAAAAAAAATACTGGGAGAAAAAAAAAACTGCCTATCGGGAGCAAAAGGTCGGCCCCCAATTAGTTGATCCCCAGTGCCACAAATTAATGTCGCTTCGGCGAGAAAAAAAAAAAAAAAAAAAAACCGCGGTGGAAGAAACGAAAATTATTCGAGGGGCTGGAAAATTGAAGTGAAGTTCAAGTGGGGTTTGTGAAGAAAAAATAATAATTCAGGGCGTTCACCTGACACCGAGGTTAGACGTAATTGATGTCCGAGCTTTCGGAAAATCAGAAGCTGCACGTGAGCGAAACCCGGGGGACCCAGGCAACATTTTTTCCTGCTTCATGTCTTATTTAACATCGTGTTTCAAAAATGTAAGGAAAAGTGTACGTCAGTTCATTTAGTAAAATACTGTACATCCGATTCATTAAACATTAGCTTCAAGCATCCGGAACACTCAGACTTCTTTTGAAATTTAGACTGCAGACTAATTTGAATTTTTTTTTGAAATTTAGACTATAGAATGATTTTAATTATTCTGGTCATTCCCCTGACGCTTATATGACAGAATAATCAAATCCATCAAAAGCATAAAATGTGAAGGTAGTTAAGATGTGCGTCTATTTCCGAGGTCTACGAAATCGTTGGATTATAGCCTAAATACTGTAGATTGTAGAGTACATCACAGTACATGATGACCTGTGATAAAATATGATAACTGCGTGATAAAGTTTATGATTGTAACGTTTAGAAAGAACAAATTTCAACGATTCAAGCATGAGAAACTTGTCCGGCAATTTGAAACTCACTCAAAGGAAAATAAATTGACTCAATTTTGGAACATGCATGTTGCTTTGTTTCTTTCCGGTGACTAAAAAAAATAACCCAGATAATCGAGGTTATATTGTTTCCGAAACCACGTTTTAATTAAAATTCTGAAACTTCGAAAGCGCATGAACGAGTCATGACATCGACATCTTTTTTGAAGAACACTAAACTATAGATTTTCCGACACAAATCACATAGCAGCAAGAAAAAAGTTTGTAAGAGCGCGAATGATAATTCCGGGAAACGGACAGCGATTTACAGAAGTTTTTACGTGTGTCTGATGAGATTTGAAAGGTTAAGAAAAGCTGCACACGGAATATACCCAGTCCAACCGGTGATCCTGAGAGGTCAAGGATGGAAACTGCGATTGACCCCGACCTTCCCTGAAACACATTTTGACATTTTATTTTTTTTCTACTCACCCGCGTAACGTGGAACTTCGCTTGTTATGATCCTAGTTTAATTTTGTGTGTCTCGAGAATAACAAAAAAATAAATAAAATCACAATGAAAAATACATTTAAAGTTTATATACAGTACTGTAGAAATCAAAAATTTCTGAGGACTTGAACATTCTGATTTCTGCGATGTATCGTATTTACTGGAGTAACCACTACCAGACTTAAGACACGTAAGACTTGCACCCAGGTTTTTCATTATAAAAGTCGTATCAAATTGTATCTACAAGACATGCATCCCATTTTTAGTGACTGCTGTACAACTGCAATATTTCAAAAGCAAGAACATTCTTTAAATATGAATTCTACTAATTTCCATTTGTTTCCAAAGAAATCGTTTTTTCTGATGAAATTGGTTCAAACTTTTTCCTGAGAATCGAGTATACTGTAATACGAACCTAAATTTCTAAACCCTAAATTTTCTTTTTACCCGCATATAAATTGTCTCTCACTTTTTTCTCCCAGTTTTGAGAAAAAACGGTGCCCGTGGTACTTGTCTAAACAATGCGTTCAATTTTTTTTCTTCTTCAAGTTTTCGCTGGGCATGATGATTTGGAGGAAGTTGGACGTGAAAGATGAGATTTTTATTCATGCTTGCCAGTCTCCCGCAGCAACAATTGAATCTCTGTTCGACCACCATTGTAACAAAGATAAATGAATCACTGGAAATGAGACCTCAACGCACAGGGGGAAGCAATTCCAGCATCCGCACCCACACACAAACAATAATCAAAGGCCAAAGTATGAGCCAGCAGCATTTTCAATGAGCCCAACGGGAGATGAGCCGTTGCCCCTTCAACATTACCTTTATTATCGTCTGCGTTTTTATTTTATTTTTATTTATTTATTCATTTGGTTTGGCTTTTCTTCTTTTAATTTTGAAAACCCAACTTCCGGGGCTTCCGTGAAGTTGGATGATCTCACATGCTTAGTACATCATCATATTTCACTCGGTTTTTCATGTCAAACAGTATAAACCAAAGTTTGAACTAGTCAACCCCCCTGCACAATGGACCTCCTGCACAACGGATTTTTGACTGCCTCTGGAGACGGGTTTCACTCCCGCGCAATCGACTAAATCTGCATAACAGACTTCTGATGGTTTAAAATTAATGGTGAAATTAAGAATGTTGATTTTTAAATAATTGAATTCGCATAACAGACTTTTCACACAGCAACAGCTTAGTCTGTTGCACAAATTGAGTATGTTGTGCAGGAGACTGCATTGCGTTTGTAGTTCTGAGTACATTATAAGTTTTGTTCAATTCAGTGGAGTTCTGAGCACGTATTTGAATTTTGACTTCAATGTTGCAAACAAGCTTATCGAATTTGAAACAGGTCTGACTCATCATAATCCTCCAACTATGGATTTCGTTCTTAGGCAATATCTTAAAAATCGTGTCGAATATGGTATCACGTACAAATATACCAGGATATGCTGTATTGCAACAATCGAAGCTTTCGCAAAAATGAAATAATGATCGTGAAAAATTATTCTTTCCCTTTTTCAATAATCTAGATAAAAATATTCATAAATACAGTACAGTACGTGTATTTGTCAATTTTCATACCCACTCCCGTTCCAAAGGACTCTAAAAAATGGAGAATACGGCAGAACAAGTTTTTAAATATGGCCCCAGCATGCTTTCAATTTTCTGACTCTAAATGTTTTTGGCCACCTTTTGCTCTTACTAATTTTTTGTAAAAATGCTATACCGTTGAAAAGCTTTCAAAAATAACTTCTCACAATAATCAGCAAATTTCTTTTAAATTTTATGCGAAATTCTGCCCTTTATCCTAATAACATCTTCAGCACATCAGACCAGCAGCAGTAAAAGTAACACATGCGACTGTGACCATATGAACTTTCAACATTTTCTAATACAGTACAGTACAGTATTGTATTTACTGAATGGGAGATTTCTCTGATTATCTTCGTCAAGTCAAATTTAGCTTGCCAATTCATAAGCAAAACCAGATTTTTTACATCTGAACTTCTGAATACAATACAATTTAGTGTGTTCTACTTGATTTTCGAGCACAGTGTTTGTAAAGGAGACTAAAACCTCATCGGCTGAATCAATATACAGCACCGAAAAATTGTCAACTGTACGCTTTTTTTAAATCATTGAAAAGATTGGAATTCTAAGACTTTTAAAATTAATGTAAGCTCTCAAGGACCCACTCAATTGACAGAGCCATCGAAATTAAAACCACTGAGCAGTTTTCATGGATGAAGATGAGTGACGACTTGACTTTTCAAAAAACCACACCACAACCTATACATGAAAATACACCATATTTTCATGGGTGAGTATATATTTCGAAGATAGTAACAGAACTGGGGGATATCCATTCCTCGATTATCGTCGAACCGAAAATTTTCCGAACGGCCCAGCAATTGATGAAGATGGTCTATTCGCACAATGAACAAGCGTTTTAAAAGCCCATCCGTCGGCAGGAAGAAGAAAAGGGCGTCGGCCCTGAATAAAAACCTCTGAGCCTAGGCGACGGTTGCTAACACATGATCACGGGGCGGCGGCGGCGGCGGCGGCGGCGCCTTCAGTTCCTGTGCTACCGACTCTTGATTGAATCTTCGGAAAAGGAAAAGCTCTGCCGACATACCCTGAAATTTTCCTTCTCTTTTTCCTTGAACAGGATTCTGAAATAAAGATCAAGGGGAACTACTGTACGTTTCAAGATCAAGGGCGAACAGGGAATTTTCGACTCAGCCTGCAATTGGAGGAACAAAGTCGGGGATTTTAAGGTTCTATTTTCAAGCTGGAGCCGATTGTTGGACCAATATTTCCTGGCGCCACGTACCTTATATTTGGTTGGAAAAGCTAAAATCACCACTTTCTGTTCAGTTCTATCTCAAAGACAATTCTGCTGATCCATGAATCATTTGTCAAGTATAGCAACGGGTTCAATGGACAATCTCTGGGATGGAGAAAAATCAACATGCGAGAAGTTTTATATTGCCTTTTTATCGTCGTTCCACGGGTTTGAGGGTTTTATTGTTTGTAATTTCATTGTTATTAAAATGACCACCACCTAACCAAACATGTTTACAGTACAGTCAAGCCTCTCTGTACAGTTGAACCTCTCCAAGTCAAATTTCAAGGGACCAGCAGAAAAATTTGACTTATGGAGGTTTTGACTTAGAGAGTTATATAGAATTATTCATGTTTTAGTTTTAAAATCAAACATTTTTATTGTGGGACAAATTGAAGAGTTGTAATAAATTGTACTCTGGGATATTCTGGGCCTCAGGTTGCTTCTAAAATGAGTTTCCAGGGCACTTAACTCGGAGACAGGGGTTCATTTTTCCAATTTAGTCTATCACATTCTGTCAAAGCACATCTAATTCCACTTTTCTTGTTTTGTTTTTTTTTCATTCCTGTTCCACTAAAATAATAACCTAAAAGACTCAAAATTTTGACTCATGGAGGTTTTGGAGGAAAAGCCTTTGAGTTAGGGAGGCTTTTAATGCATTATTTCTAAGGGTATTCAGATGGGACAAAAAATATTCAACTTGGGGAGGTTTGACTCAGCAAGGCTCAACTGCATTTGTGCTGGGGAGAGAAGAATTACAGGAAATTGTGATATTTAATAGTCTAGGCCAGGGCGAGGCATTAAATTGCCTCATAAACGAGTTGCAGCATGTTGAATTGAACGACAAGTATTTGTGTGCAATCTTCAAAACACATGATTTCATTTGTATTGCTTTTTGCTTCCTTTTGTCAAAGAATCCAAAATGCCTCCAGAAAATTTGCGTTATGGTAGTTTGAGGAGGAAA
Source organism: Notodromas monacha (assembly GCA_905338405.1). Classification (NCBI taxonomy): domain Eukaryota; kingdom Metazoa; phylum Arthropoda; class Ostracoda; order Podocopida; family Cyprididae; genus Notodromas; species Notodromas monacha. The sequence goes on along the minus strand of CAJPEX010006340.1, from coordinate 6,207 downwards.
GACTTCATAAGTGGGAGAGGTTTTTAATGTACAGTATTCTTTCTTTTGGCATTCAGACAGAAAAAATGCATCATACCCAGTTTTTCAACTTGGTTAGGTTCGAGTTAAACTGTATTTCAGTTCTTTTCTCCACACAGTCAAGTGAGCTCATTTCTCAGCTCATTCGATTTTTGAATTGAAATACTCCACGAATGCTGATTTTGGCTCTCACTTTCAACGTTGATAGCGAAATTGCAACCTTTTCAAACCTTTGACACCACTTATGCAATCGATTTATCATTTCCTTGAATCCCTGTATCAAGAAGGATTGAGTCAAATTTTTGAGACACTCGTTCTTTTTGCGGAGACCTTGCAGGAATCTGCCTAAGATCATGAACTTCAATGTCATACGCAGATTGCTAATGGGATGACGAGAAATTCTGCAGTAGTCCATTTTCTTCTAGAATCAAGCAAAATCGTGTGAAGAGAAATGCCGAAAGAAATGTTCTTCAAGCCAGAAAAATTCCAGATAATCTCTCAAAATGATGGCTCTGAACATCTGAACTGTCCCCCTTTTTTGGTTGGAACGTGGTGAAAATCAGACGTGCCTTCACTTTTCACAAAATCGGAAGCAAGTGCTCGTGAAAAAAACAAAACAAAATCTTGAGAAACTGAAGCAAAAGGCGTCTGATCGGAAAGACGAGGAAAACAAACGGAAGGCTGTTTGTTGGAAGTCAAGCCAAGTGATCGATCGGCGGCGGATGCGAGACCTAAAGAGGCGTGTAATGGGACTCGTTTAACCGACCCATCATCCCGGTTGGATTTCAATGCGTCCATTTCATTTTCACCAGCAGGGTTTTCTTCCCCCAACCTGGGGATGGAAAAACTTCTGAGGGAGACTAGGATGTTGATTTTATTTTTCTTCTGGCTTTGTTTCTTGTTCGTTCTGGGTCATTGATGGGAGGCAGCCATGAACCATCAGAAAGTGTGAGGTTCAAAATTAGATCTTTCGAAAATATCATAAACCGAGTAATATTTTTAAACGATCAGAAAAAAGCATTTAAAAAATTGTTTTCATTATTCAGATTCATTAGAAGAAATACCGTAACATTTCATTACAACGAATTTGTTGGGACTGGGAACGCAGCTTCATTATATAAAGATATACCCGCTATAAATCGATTTGAATAACTTTATTCGTATCAGCCACAGGCCTGAAAAATGACTTCTTGGAAATCAAAAATGTGTTATAACGCCTTTCGTTGTATAACGAGATGTTACTATATAGCCCCTTTTTTCACAAAAATCTTGTGGAATGGGATGCAAAAGTTTTATAGAGTAACCAAAGTGATTGGTTACTTCCTTTATTTAGTCATCAACTCATCACAGCTGGGAAATTGTTTTAAAAGTTTGAAAAATTGAAGAAAAAAAACCAGACAAGCCTGAAGTGCATGTAATTCTGTAGGAAAAATGTGATAAAAAATTACCACGATGCCAGCTTGCAAGAAATCAGGTGTTTACTTTTTCTGCTGATTTTTTTTTTCACATCCCACGTCATAACATTACAATCGAAGCAAATGTATTTAAGGTCGATTGATAGGTTATGGAAGCAACTTTGCCTTTACGCTTTTAATTAACGCTTCAGTATGATTTATTCAGGTACAACTGTTATTAAAAGATTGTTTTACATTTTTCCGGACTTCTTCAGTGGGTATGTTTTATACCATGATGGGTAATCATTCAGAAATTTTCTTTAAACTCTGAGCTTGTCAGTGGCTCACCAGTTTTTCGTCTCTTTAAATGCAAGAAATGATCCTAAATATTTGTTTTTTTTTAGCTCGCTGAACCCTTTTTGGAGAAGATTTTTTTCTGACTGAACCCCTCCAGAATTTTTTTTACAAAGGTTTATATCGAGCGGTCCTATTCTTTTCATTGTTGTTGGGGACTCGTTTATAATTATTAATAAATAAATAAATTAATATCCCGGACGCGGCGGGAACAGAAATTAATCGGGTGGAAAACCACCCAAGAGGAAAAACCGCGAAAGGAAAGGCCAACGAACTTTTTTACCCCCTCCACAAAAATGAAATCTGGCGCCAAGACGTCTTCGACTCGACTTTGTCAAGCCAATCAGACGCCTTGGCGCCAACCCCCGTCCTTGATCCACATCCTGGATCAAGGAAAAATCTAGAACAAATCAAAATATTAATAAATACCCGATTTACACAGTAGACTACTACCAGTTGTCGAGAGTCGTTGCTTGAAGCATCTTCACGCGAAAGAGTTTTGCTGAGAGGAAAATTTGTTGTCTAAATTCGAACTTGTCTTGTGTTTTTGGGACTTGTAAATTATTTCGAAATACATTTCAAACTTTTCTTTTGGAATCTGACCGGAGATTCCCTGCCTTGTCCCGGGCGGATTCCGCATTTTTATTCCTTTTCTTAAAACTCACCTAAATCTTTATTCCAATTCTCATTTTAATTTGTGTTGAGATTATTCTTCTTATTTGAATCCTCAACACCCCTGAAACCTAAGAAATCCGCTTCAATGCTTCTCAACTTGAGTTAAATTATTAAAATTTACTTATAAAATTCTTCTGATTGTCTCACGGAACGGATTATGGAAATCTGGAATCTGAAACGTGATCCAGCCGTTCATTGCGAAAAAAAATATGGACAAACCATCCCCAGTTGATCAGATTATTTCAAAATTATTCAACTGTTTGTTCGATTCGATTGATTTTTAAAACGTACACAATTAGGTACAGATTCAGCAGGAAGAATTCTATTCAGCTAAAAGTTGTCAATTAAATCGAACAAATACAATTTCTACATCTGCACGTTTTTTTTATTTAAAAAAACTGCCAAAGGTTTACTTTTTAATCAATTTCAAAAGTCAGGTTACTTTAAAAATTATGTCGTCACCACTTTTTTATTCGGATTCGTGGATTTAAAATTATATCTGTCATGTTCACTTGCACAGAACAATAGAATACGGCTGCCCAATTATCGCCCTGATTTTTATACACATTTTACAACATACGGTTTCAAAAAAGAAAAAAAAAATTCTCCGGAGAAATCTTTGGATCAAAAGAAACGTCGGATTCAATCCACGTGTTCAGAACACGTCACACTTCACTGCTCATTCAGAATTCCCATCTCGACCTTCTTTTTCTGCCCGTGTGTCAATCTTTTCTTCCATCAAATTTTAACTCAGTCAGACACCAGCTCTTTTTTTCAATAAAACTCCAGACATCAAAGAAATATCATCCTGAATGACACCAAACAATGTTTGCATCTCAGAAGATTTCAGAAGAAAAGATCTTTCTACTGGAATTCACTGAGCATGACATTAATGGCCTACGAAGGGAAAAAGGTATTCCGATTTTTTTTTTTAATATGAAAAAAAGCTTTGTACACGTCACAGTGGATGAAACTCAGGGAAATGGAGATCGATTCTAAAAATAGTTTCAGAAGAAAACGTTGCTCTCTTCTCTTCCGAGTATCGTGAAAACATAAATCCTGGCTGACGTTTTCAAAGTAATTACAAAATGCAGG
>CAJPEX010006339.1:0-12972 GCA_905338405.1 Notodromas monacha | reverse complement strand
CAAGCTGGACTTGTGTGTTTGTGTATTTGCATTGTTGTATTGAATGTCTGTATGTGGATGAGAATATTGTATAAAGAATATTAATCCAGAATAAGAACTTGGGTTCTTTTATTCTCGACTCAGTCCTGTAATAGAAAGGACAACAATGTGAACGGGTTCCAAGGCAGATCAAGATTTCCTCCAAGGATTGATGTAAAACCCATTACTGTAATTTGTTCAAGATAAAAAAGTTCTGGCAGGAAATGTACAAACTTCCCTAAATTTTCACATAACAAAGCACAGATCCCTAAAAACACTGCAAGAGTTCATTCAAATGCTTCTCCTCAATGATTTGCCTTGCTCTTGTAGTCATATTAATGACCACAACACCCTTCACTTTACGCGTGACCCTTTTAAGCTAATGTATTTCTGCTACACTTGGCTGTGCCTGGTGCATGAGCAATTATATTTCCCAATTCCATTGTTGATGGAATACTTTCCCAACCGCGCTCACGCTTCCTTCCTTTAAATAAACAAAGTGTGACATCCCTGATCCAAATCGGTTTCCATGCGTGTTCTTTGACCTTGGCTGGCCAAAGCTATATATACAGGTGTATTTTACGTTGCGTTAAGTTTCCCGCACCAGACCTTGTCCAAACTCAGAGTCTACGCCGCTTTGCTCTGCAGAATTGTATTGTATTGACTGTGTGTGAAGATAACATAAACACTTGAAAATACTCTCACAGAATAACTTTTGCGTTTCCACTGAAAGTTGCGGAAAACAATTTAAATCTCTGATCCCCTTTTCCTTTAATTATAAGAAGTAGCTCTCAATGACTGATCATTGCTGATCACCCAAGTCTATAAAATAGTTTTTGGATAAAAAATTTGGCGCAGCCATAGTTTTCTTTTTTTGGGGGGGGGGGGGGTGGATCCCCAGAGCTGCTGCATTTATAGGGCACCAAGTGTAGTATTCTTACAGGTGACGCAAATGCTAGTGCAAAGAGTTGAACAAGAAAAAGAGACAGAGGTGAAAAGTGCTTTTAAAGAAAGTTAGTTGTTGAATTGTGGATCAGCAATTCAAGGTTCTTACCAACAAGTTGTGTACAGAATTTGTTCAACAAAGACTCTTACCCAGTCTAGAGAAAAATTTAACTTGAGAACACTAGTTGTCACTGAAAAAAGAGATCCCCCACGCAAAAGTGAGAGTGTTAAAAAGTGACTATGTGAGCTAAGTGTTTTAGAGAGCCAACCCTTGACAAATGCCATGTCATTGCCTGCACCAAGAGTAGACAAACTCCCCAGTGTCCACAGGGCTAGAATAGCAATTGAATCTCCCAAAGCTGTGGTTGGATACGTAACAGAACTAGTAAGGTTACTTGGGGCAGAAAACGTTAGGGTCCAGGCCCTAAGAGATGCCAAGCCCAGACCATCTGCTGAAATTAGAGCCACTTTAACTAGAGAAATTGAGTTCCATACCAACCAGTTAAAGAGTTACAGTTCAATAATAGAGTCTCTCACTCCCAATTTGGCAGTGCTGAATGAAAGCACTCTGGCCATCAAGACCACTCAGTTGTTGCTGTTTGAAGCCCACTTAAAAGACAAGACCAAAAGGAGAAAGGCTGAGGTTGGACAAGCCTTAGGAATTAAAACTCAGTTTCAATCAAGAGAACTTACTTTGAATCAATTGGACGATCCAACTAAGGACAAGGTAGTCTTTTTCAACATGAAGACTCTACGTGATTCCAGTGCCTATAAGGGTTATAAAAGCATTGCCAATAACATCTTGGCAAACATCCCAATGTTCTCAGGAGCCAAAGGCACGTGGGTAGACTGGTGGAACAAAGTTTGCCTAGCTCTAGCCAATTGCGAGGTCACTGATGCACATATGAGGTCTGTAATTTGCCAAAGATTTTCTGGAAAAGCCAAAGAGTTTCTAAACAATTCCACTCCGGGATTGTTAGACCAACCTTATCCCATGATAGTGAGGGCTCTTGAGAAGGCATATGGTGGTGATTTGATGGGTTTGGGCATGCTGAAACTGCAAAAAATATTGCAAGGTGACCTGGAAAATATCCTAGATTATTCAGTGCGTATTAAGAAAATTGGTATCAAAATGCTGGGAAAAGCCCCGTATAAAATAAAAGTTTTATGGGTTGAAAACTCCAAGCCAAAAATTGTTGCCAACCCTATGTTGGCCAAAGAAACTCCAAGACATGATTGTCGGATGGCTCAGATTGATGAGATAATGCTGAGTCACTTTATGGCAGGCCTGCAGCCTGATTTCATGATGAGATTCAGCATTGCCCCTGTCACGTTGTAGCAGGCAATAGAGGCCGGCACAAATGTTGAAAAACTGCGGAAGTTCCAACAAATGGCCGAGTCTTGTAGAGTTTTCCGTACTTTGGCAGTAACAACTAGCGTTAGTCAAACAGTATGCACTTGCTATAATTGTGGACGATTGGTCACTACGCAAGTGAATGAAGAGCACATGGCAAAATTTGGTCAGGTGTCAGTGTGAGTGGCTACCAGAGAGAACAAAAGGCTTTGCCTCCCCTGCAGGGGAGAAGACTGATGCTTTCCTTGCCAGTGGTTAGGGGCTTCCGCGTGTGACAAGGGGATCCCGAGATGGAAGATCCCCAAGTTGCAGCAAAAGCCCTGACTCCTGTTCATCAAGCCCAGGCCAAGCAAAAGGTCAGGGCAAAGGTCAAAAAGGCAAGGGACAAAAGGGAGCAAGATCTCCCTCCAGCAGTCACTCAGTGCAAATGAATAGAAGTATCTGAGTCCACTTTACATCAAAGGAACAACTAGATGGCCTACAGATTGAAGGGATTGAGGAGTTCACAGGCAACAAGTCGGGAAACGACTGTTGACCGGACCTTCCACATCCCCAAAGCTTCCGGTTGTCCTGCTGTCCACATCAGTCACCGCTGTCCCTATCAAATTCCTAATCAACATGGGATCCGAGGTATCATTGATTTCTCCTTTATTTGTAACTAGCGATTCTGTCACGCGCACTCCTGGTCTAACTTTATTGACCATAGAAGATTGGAAAATACCTGTTCAGGGATCCATAGATGCTATCTTGTGGTTTAAGGGCTTACTCCTTGCCAAGGCTACTCTATTAATTACCAAGATAGCGGATTGAGCGTTTGATGGTATTTGAGGGCATGATGTTGCTTAAAGCTGAAAATGCTGGAATTAACTTTGGAAAGAAATGCCTAATCATGTCCAGAGTCTGTATCGCTTACTTTTCAGAAAGAGATAAAGGCTTTCACCTCCGCAAGGAAGTGCACAAAATATCGGGACTAAAAGAGGCATGTTCTTGGGTGTATCCAGTAAACACATGCATGATACCAAAGAATTCTCAGTCCGTCCTCTGGGTGAGACCTAGCAAGGATATAGGGCACGTTTTAGAGGACCAATCCATCTTATAGTCAACAATTTCCAGAATGGGGGAATATTTGTCGCAAAAAGTCTGTCAAAAGTTCACAAAGGAAAAATCAGGATTTTGTGCTTAAATGTCACTGACCAGGATGTTACCCCGGTCATGATGGTTGGCATAGGGTCCATCAACGGTATCAAAATGGCCACCAGATTGACAAAAGAGACCAAAAAGAAAATCTTGATGACATCCAAGAAGGCAGCAGCAAATGACTCGAAGAACAAAATACATGGAAAATTAGAAAAAGAAAATCTAGAACAACTCATAGATGAGAACTTGAACTCATCTGAATGTCCATCAGAATACATCAAAATAGTCCAAAGGATGCTGCTAAAATACCGTAATGTACTGGCAAAAAAATCAGACCAGCTTGGCCTATGCCCCATGTATGAGGCAGATATTCCCCTCGACACAGATTCTCCAATTTCCACTCAACAGTACCCTATCCTGAATGAGATGAGGTCATTGTTAGGAGATTATGTCAAAGATCTCCTCAACAATGAGATAGTAAAACCCTCCACTTCTCCCTATAACAGCCCAACCCTAATTGTCAAGAAGAAGGATGGAGGATGGAGGATGGTGGTCAACTTTTGCAAGCTTAATGAGCATGTGATAACTGACCCACATCCTTTACCAAGAATCAGTCAGATATTCAAAGAACTAGGATCAGCAAAGTTCTTTTCTGCCCTCGATTTGTTGCACAGATTTTATAACTTAAAAATAGAGAAGACAAAAGGTGGAAAACTGCCTTTTCCACCCCCATGGGCCATTACAAATTTGTAAGGTTGCCCATGGGCTTGAAAAATAGTCCTAGCATATTTGAATGGTTAATGCATTTTGTGTTGGATGGATGTTTGGGATCATATGCATACATTTACGTGGATGACATAGTGATCTATTCCAAAACAGCCAAACAACACGTGGCGCATTTGGAAGACATTTTTAGTAGATTGAACTAATCTGGATCAAAGATAAAGTTTTCAAAGTCTCAACTGTTTGAGACACAGATTGAGTACCTTGGATTTTTAATCAGTAACAAGGGTATTAAGGTAAATCCCATGAAAACAGATGCCGTCCAAAACTTCCCTATGCCAAAGAACATTAAAGGCATACAAGCTTTCCTTGGATTGGTAGGTTATTTTAGATCATATATCAAGGACTTTGTGAGAAAAGCAAGGCCCTTGTATAGCCTACTAGAAAAGGACACAGAATTCAATTGAGCAATGAACAAGAAGAGGCAAAGAAATGCCTGACCAAATGTCTACTAGATGCCCAAATCCTGTCCTTTCCCAATTTTGAAAAATAATTTATATTAACAGATGCTTCAGGACATGCCATTGGTGCTATCCTGACCCAGAAAAAGGACAAAAAAGGAGTCCTTATACTTATAGGATGTGCTTCCCGAACTCTGAATGGAGCTGAATCTAGATATTCCAATACCGTTAGAGAACTCCTAGCAGTCTATTATGGAGTGTCCCAATTCAGGTCATACCTGTGGGGACATAAGTTTAAGATCCATATGGACCGCATTGCAATCCCTTATCTGGCCCGACAGAAATCAGCTAGAGCAGGAGAGCCATTGGATGGTTTATGGCCCTCAACAAATATGAATATACAGTTGAGTACAAAAGAGGGTTAAGCATTCCGCATGCGGATGCTTTAAGTAGGTTCCCACCAGAGAAAGCAAAGAAACTATGCGCATACTTATCACCCGAATTTAAAAGAACGGACTTGTTGCCGTTTATATCCAGGGATCTCATTGCTAGAGAGACAGAGAAAGTGGGCAAGGCCCCTGCAGGCAAACAATACAGCAAGCAGGAGGGACTGATAATAAAGAAAGAGAAAGAGGGCTTGCATATCTGGGACCTGCCCTTTCTTTGCCTGCAAATCATCACTCTGTTCCACAATTCCCCGGCAATGGGACACAGCGGAGTGATCAGGACAACATATGCGCTTAGACAAGAATTTGCCTGGACTAATTTGAAAAAAGACATAGGCAATTACTTCAGGTCCTGCAAAGTATGTCAGGCTAATAAGCACTACACACACTAAACGCCATACATGACCACAGGCGTGCCAAAACAATGTTTCAAAGAGGTAAGCATGGACATAGTTGGACTGGTCCCAAGCAGCTCAAAGGGTAATTGTTATATTCTAGTAATCCAGGACAGATTGTCCCAATGGATAGTTTTCTCCCCTGTGAGAGAAGCGTCTGCATTAACAACAGCCAGACTATTTCTAAGTGATTGGGTGTGCCTATTCAGGCCGCCAAAGAATATATTAACTGATAGGGGAACCAACGTCTTCAGCAGTATATTTTGGGACATGGCTAAATTTATTGGAGCACAGGCAACAACAACTACTGCGTACCGACCACACGGAAACGGGCAGAATAAAAGAGCTCATCGCGAGTTGCATGAATATCTAGCTCTGTATTTGGATCCTGATAACAGGCAAACATGGGACAAATTACTAAAGTTTGCCACATGGGTGCATAATTCATCAAAACACAAGGCCTTACAGGCTTTGCCTTTTGAGGTAGTTACGGGTATGAAACCTCGTAATTACTGGGTCCCAATGTATATGGATAAGGCACAGCTCGACAAGATTAAGAATGAAAGCCGGAAAGAAGAATTTGAGGTTATACACGACCGTGCCCAGAAAGCCATCAGAAGAAATCAGGCATCATATCTAGACCAAATAAACACCCATAAAAGGGGCACCAATTACAAAATTGGCAATAAGGTATGGATAAGACTCCATGATGCTGCCACTTTTGTAGGCAGAAAATGGTTGCCAAAATACAAGAGACAATATGCAGTCATCAACAAGATCAATCCAGTGGTAATCAGGGTGGAAGATGACAAAAATCCAGAATGGACTGACGTAATTCACATCAGTTACGTGCAACCATATAAAATATGAAGGTCTTCCCCAGTTCCCTTGCCAACACCTTCTGAAGAAAGGGATATGCTAGAAGTGCTAGATGATGACCAAACTGATGAGGCCCCAAAATGGAAATAAGAAGGACCTCAGAGTTCTGAAGAAAAGCAGTGGAGGACTGACGAAGAAGAAGAAACTGCCTTACCAACAACTACAACTGGAGGAGAACATCAAAGGAAAACTTTGGGTTCCAAAATCCATAAACACTCAATAGACAAGCAGGCAGTAAAATCCATCTTAAAAAAGCAAAAACAATCTAGAGAAAACCAAGATTCATTTGCTTCTCAGTCCAAACTGGAAGATTCTTTTGTGTCAGTACCTGATCTAGAGGCTACTGTTATACCCACATCCCCAGAAAGAAAATCTGGATTATTTCAAAAGACCAAGGAAATACTTGGAGAAGTTACTGATGAAATAGGAAGATTCTTCAATACTATGACGGACACTCTACCTAGTTTATCCAAAACTGTCCTTGAAAAAGGTCCACCACCTGCCTCGTGCATGCCAGAGTTGATGAAGCATTTGACTGCAGGAAGAGGTGAAGTAACACCCGAAAGAACACCTGAAAGAATACTACAAAGAGAAGTAGAAGGTGCAGTTGCATTAACTCCAAGACAGATAAGAAACAAAAAAAGTGGAAGAAGTTTAAAGAAAAGAGAGACAGCAAGAAAAAGGATAGAAGGTCATCTACACAGTCTAGAGACAAAGAGGAGGAAGGTGAAGCAGCAGAGGAAGGAGACAATGTAGGAGAAACAGAAAAAGGAAGGGACAACAAAGGAAAAAGAAAATTGGATTTAAACTCAATGGATTGTCCCTCGCTACGTCATTTGGACTAAGATAATGTATTGCCAACAAGGACAAGGCCAAAGAAAGAAACAAAAAGCTCATGGCAACAACCTCTGACAAGGCAACAAGCGTGTATGGCTGAACTAGTCAAGGCCAAGTGAGCCAGGAAAAAACTGAGTCCCCAAAAGAATGAACAAGAGAACTGCGCAATCACCAGTATGCAGTCTGCTGTTGAAGGGTAAACATTGCTCTCAATATTCACAAAAAAAAAATTATGGAAGTGTATAGAAATTTTGTGGAAATATATATTTGTATATTTATATTGGATGTGTCTTATTCCCTCACCATCAAGGAAATCCCCATCAAGGATAAAGGTACATCTTCAAACTTGAACAGGTTTGATAAAACATCCCCCATATGCAACTATCCAGGTAGCGTTGGCGTTGTGTTGGAAGAGATGTATCCAATATGTGTACCTAATAGCTACTGGACGTTAGAATCCTCCATAAACGTGGGTGAATTATCTGACGTCATTATGACTAAGATATTCAATCATGTTGAGAGTAAGGTACCACCCAGTGAAAAAATTGTTTAGTCTACTGAAAACCAAAAATACAGATTTGGACAATAGAATTGAAAATCTGAAACATAGGATTAAAACAGAGCATAGAAATTGTCCAAAGGATGCGGCGTTTACCAGATTACTTCCTATCTTACAACAAAGGAAAGAAGAAATTAAGGGTACTGTTGCAAAAGAAAAAAGAGTGCAGTTGTTGACTTCTCTAAAATACAAAGTAATGACAAACAAGGTTGTCAAAAATAGTATCAGTTTTGCCAGCCAAGTGGAACAAGCTAGAAGTAATTAAACAACCTCATGGTTCCTTACGTTAAGTTTGGGTTTAGAACTAGACCAAGCAAACGAGGTTATATTGTCTTTACTACAGGATATCAATCAGATACATAATTTCCATTTCCCAAATTTTTTATAATACAACAAATATGTGAATACTGCACTAGGTAAAGTGTTGGAGGCAGAAAACAAGCCACCAATTTATGTATTACCAGTGCAAGAATTACTAACAATAATAAAATTGCATCTGATGATGATTGGAGCAATGGATGGGTGTGGAACAAATGAAACCTGTCATTACAGGATAATGACAATTGTACCAGTAATCAGGCAACCAGAAATATTGGATTTATTTAAAGTTCACAGTGTGCTGATTGCGGAAGATATGTACATGGGAGTGCCAAAGTGACCTAAGGTAAACTTGTCAGAACCTTATTTGCTTACTCAAGGTGCTAAAATGTTTGCTTTACAAGCCAGTGAATTACCCTTATGTTTACTGCAATACGGCCATGCATTGTGTAAAATTTGAAAATTTCCTAGACCTCCCGTGTACAAAGCTAACGATTGTGTTAAAACAATCCAAAATGGAGATTTAGAGTCTACAATTAAAAGTAAATGTCCTTTAATTGAAACCAGAATTCCGCAAAACACAGTCATACAATTATACGCAGACAAATTTGCTTCTATTGACTCAGATAAAGGGCAAATCACACAGTACTGTTCTGAAGTTAACGCCCAAGCATCCGAAAATACTTACCAGTTGCCTTACTCAGGTATTATTCAGTTTAGACCTAATTGTTGTTATACTGTGATCAATGGGCCATTTCAAGAAATGACCCCAAGGTTGGAAAACATTGAGATAAATGGAATTAATGAAATCCTGGCTAATGTCCCTGGCATTAAATCAATCATTGAGCACATTAGTGAATTACAATTGCATTATGGGATAATGGTTATATTTATCTCATTATTTTAATTATATTACTAATGATTATTCTTATTGCGATTGTATATTTCTGTTTTGCAAGAATATGGTATGTTTTACAGAGAAGAAGGCATTCAGAAGCAATAGATGTGAATGATATGTTGGCAGGTGTCAAACTTGTAGCTGAATCCATCCTTCCCAACCCGCACCAAAGTACCCCAGAATCTCTATGAACCCCTCCACCGGAATCCTTTCCCTGAGTACAAACTAAAAAAGTAGAAGCAAACAGGATTTCTCTTTGTACAAAGCTCATTTTATTATTTCACTCCTAATGGTTACATGCCTATTCTCCATCGACAAAAACAAAGTCATCAGAACTGACGTTAACCATAGAGTCTTGAGCTTCTTCAAAAACAGGAACCACAGTCTGGAGTGGAAGAGGAAGAGCGACAGGGACGAGGTCCAAGGAGATCAAGTCATTAACCATATCAGCCAACAATGGCAGTGGTAAAGGGGACGATGCAGGTGTCACCAGCAGCATCAGCACCCTCCTGGCCTCCTCCACCAACCTCAGGAATGGCTGCAACCAGGGCTGAAAACACAAGAAAGGGAAACACCCAAGAAAGCCATGCAGCCGTGCAGTACTAAAGAACATCCAGAAGCTGAGTCTTACTTGGTTTAATGGTGGTCATGCATGGTATGCGTGACCTTATGGTTGCAAACCCATCATGAATCTCACTTACGGTAGTTTCATGCACAACAATTGGCTCAGGGGTTAAATCCTCCATTTCAATCTCTTCAACTTTGGACTCAGTTTTTTTTTACGTGGCTCTGAGCAATACTATTAGTAGCAAGTCGTTAAGTGAGCAAAGACCCATGCAAAGAACGTGTTTATGCAAAACAAAAAGGTGCAAGGAAAAAAATAGGAAGTACCTTCTTCCTCATCAAGCAGTGAGCCAACCATCCTCTTGCTAGTCCAAAAACCATCAGACTCAGTCTGCTGATTAAACCCACAGCCCAATGGGAAAGAACCTTGGTCGTGAATTCAGCACCCAAAACAGCTTTCCCTTCCACAACCGTCAAGGTAACGTTAGCACGTTCGCTGGAGAAAAGTGTTGTTGCTGGCATGTCCAAAAAGTTGTTCAGGGCAGATAACAGGATTGATCGTTTGACTACAACCAACATACAAAAAGACAGTATCAATTTCGGGACCTCAAGCAAATTAATAATCCTTTAACTGGGATAGCCAAGATCTTTGTTTCTGTTGTAGTTTCTGAACCGCCAGCCCCAAATACTGATGTAGGCACCGCTGTCAACAACATTGCTGTCGACGTACCCATGTCTGCCATTGACTGGGAAGAAGTAGATGTCACTGCTGTTGGAGTCACAGTAATCACGGGAGCCACCATAGTTGTCATCACTGATGCCGTCATGGTTGCCGTGACCAGAACATTCCCAATTGGATTGGAATCCTCTGACCCGAATCCAACGCAAAACTCAGCAGGATGAACAGCTGAAGCTATGAAGGTCCCGTTGCACCACGTCGGCTTAAGCAGCTCAACTGTCTAAATTTTACATGACAAGAAATGAAATAACTGCACTGGATCTACCAACATACCTTGATGCCAAAGAAGTCCAGACATCCGAAATCCAAAACCAGACCCATTAGAACAATCCTGGCATTGAATTCAGATGACCAAACCATGTTCACATCACACGCCTCAGTACAGTGTAGGCGGCCATCTTGGACAACACACCTGCCGGATGACACATTGGGATGCACCACCAGCACTAGGAACAGCACCAATACCGCAAAACCTGCCATTGTTGCTCTATATTCTGAAAAAGTTGAAAAGGCACACTTGGATCAGATCTGATCCAACTTTGTTGAGAAGCCTATGGGAAAATACCTTTTCTTTGCTATCTCGAAAACTGAATGGTGAAATTCGATGAAAATTGCAGAAAATCTTCCTTACACAACCTGGAACAAGATGAACCATATACTTTTTTAATTTTGGTCCTCCTATTGCGTAAAAAATGATTGTTTTGCAGTATCTGCGCACTCAAAATTCACAAACAGAACTGCAAAATTCACCCTCAAAACTGAACCAAAACTGCCCAAAAACAATTGGAATGGGAATTTAAGTCAATTTTAACAAGAACCAAGTGAAAAAAACAAACAAATTGAGCAAAATTCAATCTAGTGGTTTTTTAATTAAGGGCTTAAGGGGGTCAAGAGCACATACCTGGAAGGGGGTGTAAGGTGAACTGAGGAATCAGGCATTTGCATGCCAGACCTCTGCAGCTTCCTGGTGAACTTGAAGAAGTTGGGGGCAGCAGAATTGGTTATTATTACCATTCTTATTGCTCCCCCATGAGAACGTTTCCCTGTGTAATGTCTTTCAGCATGGCTGAGATGTGATCAGGGGAGGTGTGGGAACCAAACAAAAATTTGATCATTTTTCCTGCTGACTGAAACACTTTGAGAAAACTTGGTATGCAGGAGATTTTTCTTGTTTACCAGGGGAGATTTGTAGTCATATTAATGACCACAACACCCTTCACTTGATGCGCGACCCTTTTAAGCTAATGTATTTATGCTACACTTGGCTGCGCCTGGTGCGCTAGCAATTATATTTCCCAATCCCGTTGTTGACGGAATACTTTCCCAACTGCGCTCATGCTTCCTTCCTTTAAATAAACAAAGTGTGACATCCCTGATCCGAATCAGTTTCCATGCGTGTTCTTCGACCTTGGCTGGCCAAAGCTATATATACAGGTGCATTTTATGTTGCATTAAGTTTACTGCACCAGACCTTGTCCAAACGCCGAGTCTACGCCGCTTTGCTCTGTAGAATTGTATTGTATTGACTGTGTGTGAAGATATAATAAACATTACTTGAAAATACTCTCACAGAGTAACTTTTGCGTTTCCTTCAAAAGTTGTGGAAAACGATTTAAATCTCCAATCCCTTTTTCCTTTATTTATAAGAAGTTGCTCTCAACAACTGATCATCATTGATCACCCACTTCTATAAAATAGTTTTTGGATAACACTCTCATTCAAAAATAACCCACTAAATTATCAGCAATTGCTGTACTTCATGATATGTTACATCTAGGTGTAATGCAGGAGTCAATCATCCTATGTAACTTTGCATAGATGTCACTTTGGCATAAATTACATTGAGCAATTTTAAGCCTATACACTATCACCAATTACAATTTCCTTCCATTCTTCTCACTTTCCCTCACAAAAAATGCTTGAGAAACGACCATTTTGTTGAGAGGAATAAACAACAGCATTGAAAAAATTTTTCTTCTGAATTTATTAGTTCAAGGGAAGGCCAGAAAACATTCTGCCTAACAACAAATAGTTGTAGGGCTGGTCAATGCTCATTAGGCAAGTCATTCTTTGAGGTTGTCAGTGGTTGTTAGGCAGATTGGTCAATAGGCAAGGTACCACTGCATATGATTATTTCACAAAAACATCAAGTTTAATTGAAAGAAACACATACATTCTACAATGCAGCCAAGGAATTGACATCAGTCTGGAATATTTTTTGAACACAACCTTTTCCCTGCTGCAGGTTTTTTCTTTGATGGAGCTGGTATGCTGCAAGCCTGCAACTTTACTTTCTTTCTGTTTCCTGCCATGTATCAATCAATTCTGCGCCTCCGCACAGTATCCCAGCTGAATTTGGGAAGGAATCAATTGCTTGGAGTCAAAAAGGTTTGATGGTAGGAACAAAATGATATTTTCACTTACTTCCAAACATGCTAGAATTTAATTTGTGCAGGGTGAATAAAAAAATTGAACCAATTTTCAAAGGTCAAACACATGCATCTTCTCAAACACAATGCAATACAGTGAGACCCCATCATTAGGACAATTTGACATAAGCACACTTATTTTTCAAAAAAAAAATAATAATAAAGGCCAACATAAAGACACTGACTTAATAAATTGCATCTTGTTGATCTTTATTACCATGTTACCACGTTTTTATGAACTCACTTTCTTGTCTGTCTGTCTGTTTGTCT
>CAJPEX010006338.1:0-12975 GCA_905338405.1 Notodromas monacha | reverse complement strand
ACATGGTCTTCGGACTTCAAATGAGTTTTGCTCGGGTCGGATCTACCGTGAATTTCAACATGATGGTGCCATTGTACGACTACATCCATCAGTATTACAAGGGTTACCAATGCACTGGCATCGTGCTCATGATCGGTATGTTCCGTTTTATCGAAGCTCTCGTATGTGTTTTTTCCGACAAGTTTGCCTTTCAAGAGCCAAATTGGTGGAAGTCGTTGTGTAATGTGTATTATGAAGAGAAGCATGATGAAATATATTTCTTAACCTTATTTGTATTCAACTTCTTTTTAAAGCCGCCGTATTTTGCCTGCTGTCCTTCATTTGTGCCTCGGCTCTTGGCTGGTTGGATTATCGGTGAGTTATCTTACGTTGCTGTTGAGTACAGTACAGTATTATAAAAATATTTACCGTATTTGCACTTATTTTTTAGTCGAGCGAAGTTGACGGGGAAGGCGGAAGCTCTTTGGCCGCTTCAGTAAGTTGAGGCTCTGTATAAGCTAAAACCGCGAAGCAAGACCGAGCGCTGTCGGTAAACGCAAAGGATGATGCAGCGGTAGAAGGGTGACTAACCCGAGCCCGTCTATAAGATCCAACGAAAATATGGCTTGAGTTCCAGTGCTGCCAATGCCGTTAATGGGATCGTGTACATCATAGCTGCCTTCGCCTCGCCGCTTTTTGGAATTATCATGGATAAGACCGGAAGGAATGTTCTTTGGTGTTTCATTGCGATCGTGTGTACGTTGGGGAGCTTTGCGGGCTTAACATTCACGTTTGTGAATCCATACATTCCTATGGTAAGATTTCGAATGTTTCTTTGAGAAATGTGAAAATTCCCGCGCTCCACGCGCACCTGCTTCAAAAAATAAATAAATTGAGCAACAAAAAAAAGGGATGCACGTCATAGTCGGATAAAAATTTTCGAACATAATTTTTGGAAACTTTTCGCCTTAATTGAAATTTTTCAGACGTGCCCATTTTTATGAAGCTGTAGACCAGCCGGAAATATAAATAACAAGAAAAGAATTTTGCGTGTAAAATTCGCGCTTTTATTTTTATGTCCTCGCCAATTTTTCAAGGTTTCCGTGGGACTGAGCTATTCGCTGCTTGCAAGTGCCTTATGGCCGATGGTGGCGCTGTTACTCCCGGAACATCAACTCGGAACAGCTTACGGAATGTGAGTGATTGAATGAGTTATAAATAAAAAAGTAAGTACTTCAAATAAGACGTTTAGAACTTATCTTACGTCCGACGAGTCTTAGACCCTGAGCGACACTATTGCTACAATCGACCTACCTAGCACCTGTGCTTCCCTATAAAGCAGTTGCTGACATTTTTCATTCTTTGTTTATCCGGTAAGAGATTTGACGATTTTTCGCGTGAATGTGGGAAAGTTTGTATTTTTTTCTGTGTGCTTTCAGTGAGTCTCATGGCAATTATCGTTCTCTGGGTGCTCGACTATACGCAGAATGGCTTGCTTAACTTGTCCATTGAAGCTCGTGAGGCGAGGCGGATTGAATCAATGTAAGTGATGGATTACTTTTCGAATGTCGCCTTGATACAATGTTTTTTCTAAGGTTCTAATGATGCACGTGTAAGAGCGTTTAACAGTAATGAAAGAATAATTTACCGAAGGCTTTCCTATAGTTCTTAAGATTCAGTCAGAATTTTCTAGGTTCCTAGAAAGTATGAACACCGGGGTGCCTATTATTCAAATTTTCTGTCAGGGGGGGTATATTTTGCATATCAAAAATATTATTGTTGCTTAAACAATATTTGCGTGAATGTTGTACTACACAGCACAGTACTGTATGTGCAATGGTGAAAGAGAAATTAGCTGTAGTTGCTTTACCAGCATTTGAAGTCGAGCGACGAATGCCTTTTTGACACATTTGACTGGTGATTCAAGATTTTTTTCCGGGAATTTTCATGCATGTACCGTTTGTGCGGTTTGTCACATACAATTTTTCTCTCACACAGGTTGGCGAAACGAGACTCCATATCTTCGATGGATTCACGTACGAGGCAAGCGATGAGACTCAGTCAATCCGAATTCTCTCTTCGCAACAGGTTCCTGTCAAGAATCGGCGCTCAAGTCAGTATAGAATGTTTTTTTCCCCACCTCGAGTATGGTATTGAGCATGGAGTTGGATGTGGCCTTGCTGGGTATTTTCTTCTGGTGGAGTAATTTATTTAGTGGTTTGTATTGTGGCACCCTGGTGAAGGTACTGTAGTTGAGCGAGTATTCTTGAACTGTGGAAATATGATGACTTTTTTTTGTATTCTCTGGGGTAAGTTGCGAAATCTATTTGGGAGCAAATTTTGCATGTATAGAATGGTGTGAATATTTGTCCAAGTTCTGTACAATTGGAGCAAGGATTTTCAGCCTGTGGTACTTATGGCACTTTACAGATTGTGCCTCAAGAGGTGATGGTGTATGCAAATATTCGCATGCTCATGCATTAGCAAATTCACGTGAAGGTTGAAACACCTGAATATTCTCGGATTTCCACATGGCTTATGTGCATGCGAAGTCCAATCGGGTGTTGAACTTCTTCCCTTCTGCGAACCAGTAGAAACGATTGAACCATTATGTCGATGTTTCTGGCTAAGAAACAAATTTTGAAAAATATGAGTTCGTTACTACTTCTACAGCCTTTACATTTTATTTTAACAATTCGCGCATTACTTGATGAAAGTTTGGTGATTTTGTCAGGAGCAGATGCATGGTCAGTCATGAACAAAACAATGAAAACGTTTAATGGCGTGAGAAAGCATGTTGTTGATTTTTGAAGTTGATGGTATGTTGCGCGCGTTTGAATGCCTGATGCATTGGTAAATTGCACGCAAATTCAATTATTGTGTTTGGTGTTATTCTAGTCGCACAAAACATTTTTGCCTCATATCACGTCATATTTTGTGAGTAATGAAAGTTGTCATTTCCAGCTGCCGCCGACCTACGACGTCCAAACAAGAGCATTGGCACACAGAAAGGCGATGCGATGAGGATCTTCCTGCAATTACTGAGGTAGAAGAACCACCGTTGTGTTGAATTCTGGGAGACGATATTTTATTCATTTTTATGCCATATTGTGGAAATGCTTTTTACTCGCTTTGTGAATCCTTGAGGAAAAGGAATGGGAGTTTTAGTTGGGAGCAAATTTTGCGTGGATAGAATAGTGAGAATATTTTTTCAAGTACANGGGGGGGGGGGGGGGGGGGGGGAATAATGACGAGAGATTTCGCAGGTGCCCTCTTTTCAGTGAATTAGTTATATTTCCCAAAAAAATTCAGAACTTTTTCCAGCCTGATCAGTTTTCCTTTCTGAAGTCGCTGCTTAAAATCTGGGTGGGACTGATGCGTGCGTAACTATGGTATCAAGTTTTAGTGCTGTGTTGAATTGTAATTCTGATTCAGAAGTGAATCGTTTTCATTGCGAGTCTGAAATGAAGATTTTTAAGCTTCCTTCCGTCTCCAACTTTTTTTATTTCACTGTGGAATGTTCAAAATTTTATGCTTTCCATGTGGGTTTCTTACAGGTATACATTCTCCCTTGATCGAAAGATGCATTTTGTGGTGTGTGTAGGAATTCAAATGCACATGAGAGAAGCTGCATCAAGAGCAGCATTTCCCCCAGCTGAAATGTTTCAGGCTGCTGGTCATTCAGCTAATGACCAATGTAAAAAGAAGGTACTGTGTTAAAATGTTGCAGCAAATTATTGTATTTTCAGAAAGATATCATTTTCCAGGTCGTTCCAGTGTAATATTACATTGTATGTGATCTTAAAGTGAGGCTAAATATTTCCTAACTTTTCATCATGTAAAAACTGATCGGACTAATGAATTGAGAGCTATACTCACTTCTGTAAACCTAATGTTATGTTGGCGAAATTGCTTTTTATTTGCTCATCTTTTCTTTACAGTCCTCTTCAGAGTTGCTAGAATTCTTGTCACACATTTTAATCTATCATAAGAACTACTTCAGTAATGTTCAAAAATAATGTATTCAAAGATGAAATCATGAATTCAGTTATTTTTTTCAGGAACGTTGGTATCATTATTTTTTTTAAACCCTATAGCCATTCAGCGAACAAAATGGTACTCCGTGAAAACGTTCATGAATGCAAAATGGAGACGAAAGCGGTGCTAACATTTGAATATCTTTTTTTTATTATGTCTTCCCTTCTGAAATGCACTGCATCTCATTGATTCCTCCTTTCTGTAAAGCTCTCTGTATTCCTATTGAAAACTCAGAGAAATATGAAATGAGAAAATTTTCTTCGGTTTAGGTTAAAATTCGGTCACAAAGGCATTCAAAGCTGTAGTTGAAGCGTGCTTGCAGTCGAGACGTTTTCGTGAAATATGGAACAAGTTGGAAATGTGTCGATTGGAAACGAAACGGGTTAGTAAATTTTGTTAAACTAATGATGCCGTAATTTAAGCACAGTTCTCATTTTTCGAAAGTAAGTTCGCTTGTACAAAAGTGGGACGATTATCCTACGTATTTTGAGAATGGCATGAGTAATAATTCTGAGAATATAATATTTAAAGCTCTGTATATGCATCTAGAAGCATTTTAAGTTTTTGAAATGTAGCGATTGTACTGTACTTGATTCTTATGTAAAAAAAATTGTAAAATAAAATTTCGAATCCTATGGAAGAAATCGAGATTTAATTATTCATCATGTTTCCCTCTGGTGAGTTTCACTTCGGTGAAAAAAGTAAAAAAGATCAGTTATCTTTCAATTATTATTTTTTAATTATTGGGCATGCTACTTTGAATATAGGTATGGATCACATAGTGTCATTTAGAAAAACCTTTCCTCAATCAGAACAATTTCAGGAAAAATTGCCAAAATTTGAGATTTTTGATTGAGAAATGGTCAAACCCTGGATGTGATGATTAGTCTGAGAACACTACAATGACCTTGAAATATTTTCCATAGCTCATAGAATATTTGAAAATTCGTAAAATCTGAAAGATTGGAAGGTGCTCAGGTGCATGAACCTTATTTTCTGTGTTATTTATTTGATGAATTTTTATAGCTGAATTAACTCAAGAATTAAAATGAACAATTTAATTGAGCGTGTATGGAGTGTTTCTCTTGTAGTGAATATCAATGAATTTCTTTACATTTTGATAAGGATTTATGCAAACCTAGCTGAACATTTTACTGATAGCGCAAACGATTTTATTTTCTGAACTTGTAATAGTGTGTCATTTTAATTTCCCCATGAATTTATATCTGCTCTAAAACGAGTGTTTCAGGATATGTTGAAGTCACTAAATTACTCCTTGATACGAAATTTTGAGCCCAATGATGACAAAAACATTTTTATTGAAGCACCGCTCCTAATTCGATTGGATGGGAGATTGTTAAAATTGTATGTTTTATATATTACTGAACAGTTGGCAAACCTGCCACTCTGCTGAATGGGAATAACAGCAGGTGGTTTTGGGACCGTTATGCCACTGTCTTGGTGGACTGCGATGGTGAGGGAAAAATTTATTTTGTGTGGATCAAATAACTGTACTGTGTGGGGTTCCATTTTATTTCCAATCACTGACATTAATGTGTGCATGTTGACTGTTCGGATAGGAGTTCTGTGGAACGGCGATGTTCCTGTGCCGGGAGCTGCGGAAGCAATGAATGCGCTTTTCAAATCCGGAAGGAAGATCATTTATGTCACTAATAACACTGCGAGAACACGTTCGCAATACGTTGAACGGTTGCTGTCCATGAATTTTCCTGCGTGTGAGGTGATTGAGTTGAAGTCGTGATTCATCGAAACAACTATTCATCGCCGCATAAAGTACAGCTTATAGTCTTCTTTAAAGCCTAATTATGAGTTGCGATTTCTTCCACCCTTTATGCTCATTGGCTGTTAGTGTACAGTATAGCACTGTTCATATTCGAACGGATTCACGGTGAAATCCGAGAACGTGTGATTTACAATATTTTATATTTTGGGAATGGCCACCCCATATTGGTAAATTGTGGGAGTATATACGTTGAATTGTTTACGATTTTGTTTCCAGGATGACATATTCACCCCTGCGTCGGTAGCAGCGCATTACTTGAAGACTCTTAATTTCGAGTCTTCTGTTTATTGCTTGGGAACAAGCGTCTTCCGAGAAGAATTGGACGCTGTTGGAATCAATTCCACCGGATTTTCTGTGAGTCATGTATTAAACGGCTTACGACTTTCCTCTTGTTCTGTTTTTATGCCCATTATTCAGCAGCATTCCTGTTTCTTTCTTGAAACACAGAGAGACGAGTTTTCGTGCGACAGTGCTGCAGAATGTTTGCGGGAAGTGATTGATTTCGAATTATGCGATGATATCGGCGCCGTTTTAGTTGGTGTCGACCCATTCTTCTCTGTGCCGAAAATGATCAAGGCGGTCTCGTACGCCGCCAGACCTGGTGTGCTACTTCTTGCATCATGTGATGAAGGTCGGGCTCCATTCGATATCCCTGGTAAAATTGTACCGAGTAAGTTCAAGAGATCCTATAGGAACTGTGGAAGAATTACGGTGGATTTTTTGCAATATTACTACTGTGGCAACAAATGAGGGCCGGTGTTTTATTGAGAAAGTCTTCCGAATCCCTTTCGAAGTTTTATTGCCTCAATATGGATGATTATAATTTTTAAGGAATTTGAGAACTGAAACGAATTTCAGTGCAGTAATCGGAAATTAGTAATGAACCATCTGTCATCGTCATCCTGCGCTCGGATGATGACGCAGCGATTGGATCATGAAGAATATGAGGATGATACCATGTCGTTATTTACAGTAATTTTTGAAGAGTTTGAAGCTTTTTTGTCTGAAATTGGATTGTATCCTCTAATTGATTTATGTTACAGTATATCCGATTTTTAGGCTCGGGAGCTTACCTTGCTGCCATAGAAAAAGTCACCGAACGTAAAGCTACTATTCTTGGCAAGCCCTCCGTTGAAATGCTTGATTGCATTCGCAAAAAACACAAAATTCAACCTTGTCGCACTCTCATGATTGGTGATAAGTACGATCTTTCATTCTTAAGTCTTATGTTTTATTAAGGTTAAATTTGTATGTGCATTTTTTTTTGGTATCAGCTGCAGAACAGATGTTCTGTTCGGGAGGAACTGTGGCATCGACACGTTGCTTGTCTTGTCTGGAGTTTCTACCCGAGACGAGTTGAAGGGATACGAAGAAAATAAGGAGAACGATTTCATTCCCGATTTTTATGCGTTTTCTTTGCGCGGAATAACAGAAAAGCAGTGAACATTTCTTGATATTCGTGTCAAATTGATCGGATGACGCACCGTCGCTTACGGGCCGTTTAAAACACCCACCTGAATTGTAAGTCATCGACTTTGATGTCTTCTCGTTGTTCCCTCTAGCGGAAGTTGATGGAAGTGCTTCAAAGCGGGAATTTACCTGTTCAGTTATCTTTTTGAATCAGCGAAATCCTCGCGATGTCATCGACTGCAAAAATCGGGCGCTTGGTTGCCAAGAATGCGGCGTTGTTTCTGTGTGACATGCAAGAAAAATTCCGTGGTCGTATCGCTTATTATCCTGAAATTTTGCAAGTTTCCAAGAGGCTGCTAGATTCGGCGAAACTGTTGGATATTCCGATCGTCGCCACGGAACAGTATCCAAAAGGTTTGCGTGTTGAGTTTATAAATTGAAATTTTAATGGTTTTTTTTACTAATTTTTGATGTATTTCAAGGATTGGGACACACCGTACCTGAATTGAATCTCTCGGCAAGTGGTATCAAACCATTCGAAAAATCCTCGTTTTCGATGTGCATCCCGGCTGTTTTGGAAAAGCTGAAGTCTTCCGGTGCATCTGCTGTGATGGTTTGTGGGATTGAAGCTCACGTTTGCGTCCAACACACGACCTTGGCATTGATCGAACATGGATTTGATGTGCACATCATTGCGGACGCTTGCTCGTCACGAACAATGATTGACCGGTAAGCTTACATCGGTATTTTCTAAATAGTTCGGTACATCACGAAATATACTAAGACTTTGTATTCCTCGACTTTGCATCGGTATTCCTGCTAATGAAAGTGGCGTTGAAAAGTAGATCTGAGATATCGAGCTGCAGTATTTTTTTGCGTGTTGTGTGTAAGTGTAATGTACAGTGCAGTGAACAGTATCCAAGTATTATGGCAGCACGATCATTTTATAATTCGTACATTGCGTAAGAGTTGAATGAACACACGGATAAAGTTTTAGTCGAAACTTTCGATCAATGTAGTGATGTTGGTAACATGAACAATCTGGGAAAAGGTAACTGCTGTAAATTCTGTGCTTCCCGCAGGACTGTTCCCGGCCGATTACAAATTATACAGTTCTATGATGAGGAAAATACTTCATTTGTGGCAAGCACTTCAACTCCATATTTTTAACTTTATTATTACAGAATGTACGCGTTCAAACGAATGAAGCAGTCCGGCGCGTTCATTACGACCAGTGAAAGTGCAATTCTTGGATTGGTGGAAGGTTCGGCACATCCGAAATTTCGAGAAGTGCAGAAGATCATTTGGGAATCGGCCCCTGACACTGGCCTATTGAAGAAGTGATCATTTTGTGATATTGTCGGAAGTTTCGTTTTCGAGAGGTTAGACATCCAGTCGTGCATTTCAATTCGAACTAAACGGTGTTCTGTGAAAATAGTGATTTTGATTTCCTCGGGCTTTGTTTGCTGTGAACCGAGTGGAGTTTATCTTGAATAAATGGATTCCGTGATTAAACAGCCCCTTTGAATTTTCATTTTTCACGTTTTCGTGACAAAGTTTTTCTCTCATGTTTCTTTTTTTTTGACTTCACGTCTTTTGTGATTTGTTTCTGCCATTTTTTTTATAGAAATGTTTGTTGAGAGTGAGGCTTTTTATTGACCCATTTCCTGCGTAAGTGCAGTAAGATTTCAAGAATGAGTGACGAAATTCCGGATTTAAATATCTTGGACGAGGACAATCCAGAATGCGATTCAAAACCACCTGCAACCCGGAAGGAACCGCTTTTGTTGGAATCGGAATGCAGCGAGATTTTAGAAGTTTCTGGGTCACCAGGGCACCGGAAGTTCTATGAACTGGGATTGCAACCCGAATTGTTGCACCCATTGAAGCGACCTTCGCTACCCAACATCTCAATTTCGTCTGAAAATGTGTCGCAATCCCGCGAAGTTTTCTCGTTTATTAGAGAGAACTTGATCGGACGGAATACTATTTTTAAAGGACCTTTCGGAACCAGAAGAGGTTCGTTGAGTCTTTTTAAGTTGGTTATTGCCACTGTTGATGGAATATTTCGTTCGGATTCAGCGTTGTACTGCGATTACGTTGCCTCTGGGCAATCTTTGGAATTTATTGAAGATTACATTCGCAAGGAGGTCTTGCCATGTTACGGAAATACTCACACGACCACAACGGTGACCTCGCTTCAGACCACTTTGTTCAGGTAAAGAATCGAGAAAATTCACGAAAAAGTTGTGCAAATTTTGATGAGAATGCAGTGAAAGACGTTTAAGAAAGCCTGTAAATTTTTTCAATTTTCGTTGAAGTGAGGTTTCTTCATATCTTATGTTCAAATTAATATTCATACACTTCTCTGTTCTACCTCTACTTTATTCACAGTAATTAGTCTGATTTGTTGAACGTCACATCTGCTTGAATAGCTCGTAAATCCTCGTAAAACGATTTGCTCTTAATTTATGAAAATTCCTTGAATGATAGACAGTGTCCGAATTTTGTCGACAGGTGCTCAAGTTAACCGTTCTAGAAGTGAAATAAAAGCTATACCTGAAAAATGAGTGATGAACTTGAAAATCCCATCATTACCAATAATTAATAGGTAATTATTAATTACCAATTAACAGTATTTAATTTGTTTTATTGGCAGCGATGAAAAAAAAGCTTTCAATCTGTGCTGCTACAAATATTCTTGATGGTTCTTGCGGTTAAAATTCTGTAAATTTAAACAAGATAAACATAAACATAGTATAACACGTCTTTCACTGTAAATCTAAACATTCTTTACGTATTTCTCAGGTATGCGAGAATGTTTCGAATCTGTGTCAGAAGAATTGAACTTTTCCTGAGTAAAATTCCGAAATAGTGTAGATTATCTTGTGAAGATTTTTACGAAGTCTGGTTTTAGCATTTAGGATTTTCTATGACTTTTTTTTAAGATGTTTTCTCGTCTTGGCTGTGCTTATGTATGTGTTTTCCCGTGTGCGTGTGTGTGAGAATTGTTTGACTGAAGTTCTATCAACTGAAATTTCTCTAATAGAATTTAAAATTTGTTCACGTTTGCATCATATACAGTATTCAATTCAATCCTTAATTTTTGGTAATTTCAGCTTTGCCGCATTTTTCGCGTTCTAGTCACACAGTACGAGGTACGCTTGAACCTCGAAAATTTGAATCTCCCCGAGTCAAATGCCTCCCTATTTAAAAAAAAGAATATATTTTCAAGTCTTTTTCTGGAATCCCTTTGAAATAATGAAATAAAAAACCCGCTAACTCGATATTTCTTGCTGACCCCTTGCAGTTGGACTTGAAGAGGTTCGTCTCTACCCATTCTCCGTTTTTAAATCCGTTCTAGCGTTATTCGTTTGAAGAATATTCTCCATTTTTGCGTGTATTGTTTATAGTGTTTAAGAACGTTTCCGTATTTTTATTCAGACATGAAGCCAGGGATATTGTCCGCAATGCAGTCGGAGCTGGAGACAAAGATGCTGTGATATTTACTGGCAGTGGCACAACAGGTGCAGTTCACAAGCTAATCAACGCCCTGAAGCCTGTTTTCGATCATTGTCCGCCGTATGTTTTCGTCGGGCCGTACGAGCATCACTCGAATTTATTACCATGGCGTGAATTGGGAGGAAAAGTTAGTGTCAAACGATGATAGGGGGCCCCGACATACGGACAATTCGACTTGAAGAAAATAACATTTTTAGAAATCTTCACTGATATCCGATAAATGAAATGAGATACAGAAGACTTTTTTTTCACAAACTTCAGGAAAAATTGTATTCTTCGATATTTTGGTATTTCGAACAAATGTAAGTGCAGTTAAATATTTGCAAGTCAAACTTCAAGGGACTTGCAAAAGAAATTCGACTCGGGGGAAAGAAGCATTCTCTTTAGAGGAAAGGAAAATAATTGATGGAAATTGTAATTGGTGAAACTCTAGGCCTAAATTGCTTTTTGAATGAGTTGACGGAATCTGGAACTAGTAGGCAAGGGCTCATTTATCCCATTAGTCTTTCATTCTTTTCAAAACACATCAAGTTACATTTTTATTTTTTCTGTGTCAGTATTATAACATAACATCTAAAAGGCCTCCAAAGAATTTAAGTTAAGAAGGGTTTGCTATTTGGTTATGGAGGTTTTTGGGGGAATTCTGATGGTGACTTGACGAAAATGTTACTTTGGGGAGTTATCAAGGTTCAAGTATATTTTTAAAATTCAAAATAGATCTTTATATTAATTTAATCTTATGCCCTGTCCAAAGTACGCTACTTCAGTTGTTTTCCCATAACCTTTTCACAGTATAGCAAAACTTGTGCTTGTTCTTTGGGCTCTTTTTCGTGCCAAAGTGACAGATTTTGGGTGGTTTTCTTCTGCACAGTTATTTTCTGCATCTTGAAATCGAGAAAAGAATGCTTTTTAAAATTATTTTGAGAGAATTTCGCCCATTTTTTTATGAACAGGAAAACCAATCAAACATTTTCTCAGTGAGGTCTTTGGCGAAACGTGATCCAACATGCGGACAAGATCCGAGAACGAATTACGTCCGCATCTCAGGGCCCCCCATGTTTTAATTTTATTTGTCACCAATTTCCTCTTTACTTCATTTACTGGCAGGTGTTCAGAATCAAGGAAACCTCGGACGGTGTTGTTGATCTCAGCGACTTGGAAACCCAATTGCGGGAAAGCGACGCTCCTTCGGGAACTTTGAAAATTGGCTGTTTTGCAATCGCGTCCAATGTCACTGGAATCCTCGTTCCGGATTTGGAAATTTCTTCCATTCTTCGCAAGTACGAGGCCCTGGCTTTTTGGGATTGTGCTGCTGGCGGTACGACACAATTGAAAAAAAAAATTATCAAAGTTCTGAATTAATTTAATTTTTAAATTTATAGCACCATATGTTGCTGTGGATATGAATCCCAAAGGTCCTTGGGGCGTGTGTCCGAAAGATGCCATATTCTTTTCGATGCACAAGTTTGTAGGGGGCCCAGAAACGCCTGGTGAGTTCAATTTGGTTGAATTGCATAGTTTGCTATCTTTTTATTCTTCATGAATAATGGGTCTTCTGCTGATTTACGTATTTTCCACTCGTCCTTGGATTGTCCTGATGTGGACTTATTTTTTAATGTTGAAATTTAGGTATTCTGGTGGCGAAAGAGGATCTGTTCATCAACCAAAAGCCTGACGGTGCAGGAGGTGGAACTGTTTTCTTTGTCACCGAAAAGAATCACAGTTATCTGAAGGTGAGTATGAGAGATATTTTAGTAATCGAAACTGCTGCTGAGTTTACGAGAGTGATTTTTGTGACACGGTTATTATTTGTCAAATGATGCAGAATGTGGAAGATCGTGAGGAAGGAGGAACTCCACCGATAATTCAATCCATTAGAGCAGGTTTGGCGATGAGGGTCAAGGAATGGGCCACGACCCAGGCCATCGGGGAACGTGAGAGGGAATTTTGCAGGTATTTTATTCAAAAAATAAAGAGCTGTCTCTCATTCTGTCATTTATTTGTAGGAAGAAAAAACAAAAGCTGTGTTGAGATACTTCAGTGCTTCGGATATTAGATTCGATTCTTTCTCTCCTCTGGGAAGCTCGTGATTCGGGAATAAGTGCATTGTATTCAAATACAGTAATTTAAATACATCAGTTGATAAGTTGTAAATCCCTCGAAAAGATCGAGAATTAGTTAATGTTAAACCAATTGAAATGATTATTTCATTTGAGATTATT
>CAJPEX010006337.1:0-12980 GCA_905338405.1 Notodromas monacha | reverse complement strand
TGGGACCCTCCTGCAGGTCTCTGGGGCTCTGTGAGAGGGAGGTAAGGAGCAGGAAGGAAGGGAGGGCTGGTGAAAATTAAAAAAACTGCGAACCGAGGACGGCAAGTAACTTTATAATAGTAGATAAGTCTCAAATGAGGTCGACAACAGGATTGAGGCGAAATGCGCTGTTCATCCGTCAGACTCTTATTGAGACGTTCAAAATTTCTGATTCGATATTGATTGCAAGCTTATATGCCTGATATGTTGACAATGCAATGAGTCGATAATTCCTCCTCAGATTCTGATCATAACATGTGCTACTTATTCAGATAATCCCCGCAAAGCTGATCAACAGCAATTGACATTGGAAAAGTTTAGTTTGCCGTAAATGAGCTGATGCCGTTTGAAAGGGGGCAGCAAACCTTCGTTTACTGCACAGCGCAACTTGAAAATCTTGGATGATATTCATCAATTTGAGCAGTATTTTTTGAAAATGTATGCGTTGGAAATTAGAGAAAGTTAATGTCTGAATTTAGAGACACAACTTTGAACAGGGGTGAATCGTCAGACCATTGAAAGAAATATAA
Organism: Notodromas monacha; assembly: GCA_905338405.1. Lineage (NCBI taxonomy): Eukaryota > Metazoa > Arthropoda > Ostracoda > Podocopida > Cyprididae > Notodromas > Notodromas monacha. The sequence goes on along the minus strand of CAJPEX010006337.1, from coordinate 12,411 downwards.
CATGTCAGGAATTTCATGGGACTGAGTTTGATCTCAAGTTCTCATCAGGGTTTGCCTATATCCTTGGGATTTCCTGGGATAATTCAATTTTCAGGGACAAAATTTCACCAGGAAAGGTTTTTATCTGCTGATTTCCCTTCTGTTTGATCATCAGTTGCTTTTTGGCAGTCTCGCGCAAAAGATATAAAAACTCTCATTTGCAATTGATTGCTTGTTTTTTTGTGTCAAATATACCAACTTTACTCTAGGGTGCCAAGTTGTTGTACTCTTTTATTTTAAAAGTGATTCAACCTTTTCCAGTTGCAACAGTATGATGGTCCTCAATCTTGAAAGTTGAAGACTGCTGAATTGACCTTTAGAACAAGCTACGGTATCTTGATTTATATATACCCAAAGTTCAGAAAGTTTCAAACTGAAGTCACGTTTTATGCTAGCCTTCGGGCATTTTACGAGCATCTTGATTATTAAACTTTCGATTGCTCATTTTACTGATCATAACTATTCGTATATATACGTCAAAAGGAATACCAACACTCACATTTAAGAACTTAAAAGGAAGGGAAACTCGAAATGGTGAGAGGAACGTGAACTCGAAAATATTGATTTTTCAACGAAGCTCATGGAAACCTTCTCTTATTCCGTCTCTCAACATATGCAATGCTTTTGAATGTTTTAATTATTCACGTTCTTGATGGAAACACGTCTTACGCTACATCTTAACTCAATGAAGATCCCGTCCAACGGGATTTTTTCCATTAGTATGCGAAGGTCGGGGAAAAATTAATACTAAAAATAAATCTCGGAAAAACAATGCGAACACGGTCAACGAAAATAAAATAAAATTGCATTTGAGTTCATTCAATTTTCTTTTTTCTGCTCCAATGTATTTAATTTTCGACAATGCGGCGCAAAATTCGTTGCAAACTTTAGTTCAGAAAAGTTTCTCAGAAGTGGTACAATGTTGCTCGTCATCAAGCTGTAAATCATGTAAAGGCGGGGGAAAAAAATTAAAATTTAAATAAATCGAGAGTAAATAAAGTTACCACGGTGAAACACACTAAAGTTAAAAGTTCATTTCGAGCTTATTTTAAATTATGTTTTCTGCTACTCCGCAAAAGCTTTCAAAAATTTCCTGCGAACAATTTGTTGCAAACTCTTTCAACATTGTCTGTGATGGGGCAGAAAAAAATTCTCGGAAGAGGGACAATATGTTTGCTTATCATCATCAATCTGTGAAACTTTTGAAGACAGGAGGAAACGCCCAAATATATCTTTCAACTAATGTGAAAAAGGGCGAGGAAAGTGTTTTTCTTCTTTTTTGTTTGCTAACAATTACACATTATCAAAGCAGAAATGAATAAAGTTCCTTCCGACATCACCGTTCTTATTTTAAAATCTTTAAAAGTCAGCGGTGTTTGAAAATTTGGCGCATATAGTATACAGTACTGATGTACAGTATAGTACTGTGGTGAGTATATAAGTGTCTGGGATTCAACTTTTCGCGTAGAATAAAATTACGAGGAACGAATATGAGTTGGAAACCGTTTCTTCTTGCAAAAATTTGCTGAAAACGTTTGGCATTCATTGTTTGGCATTCGTTGTAAAAAAAATAACATATAGAAAGGTTTATCAGAAACAGGACAATGTTGCTTATCAAAGACAGGAGAAAACTCCCAAAAATACTGTATTTTCAAATATTGTGAAAAAAGTCGAGGAATTTTTTAAAATTTTTATTCAAGGGTTGCCAAAAGTCAACAATTAAACATCATTGAAGAAAAAAATGAATGAAGCTTCTTCTGAGTTCTGACAATTTTTTTTATTGCCAAATCTTCACCTTCAGAAGTCAGTGGTGCTTCCAAATTTGGCGCATATATAGTACAGTACTGTTTAGTACTGTGGTAAGTAAGTGCCTGGGATTCAAATGTTCTACGCAGGATCAAATGGCGGGGATTATGAGTTGGAAACCTTCATGGCGATATAGGGATTCAAGAAAAATGGCGGACATCCATTTTTCCCTTTTTCTCCGTATCTGCATTATTATTTACTATTTTTTGTTGTGAAAAAAAGAAAAATATAAGCTCCGGTGGACAGGAATGGTCGCACATTCATTTGCTGCTTGAATAGCGGTGAGGGATTTGAAGGCAGTAGCACTGTGTAATAGTAGTAGTAGTAGTATAGTAGTAGAAAAAGGGGACTGTAGGCGATTGCATGCGGCTGTTACTGATCCAATTCCGACCGGGGGCTTGTGATTAATTCCGTCCGACATCGTCCATCATAGAATTCTTTGTCGGCGCTCCGAGGAAACAGCACCTTTTCGCGACGGGGATTTTTCCTTCGCCAATTTGCGCAGAAATTGGGTTTGCTTCGTCATTGTCATCCCAGGGATGGGAGAGCCATTTCAAGTCCATATCACTGCTACGTTCGTGTGTGCGAGGCTGGATCTTCTTTTCTCTTTTTTCAATTCTTTTTTTTTTCTTCTTTACTCTCGTGTGCCAAATACGCTTCTTGCAGCTGCGGATCATCTATATACGCAGCAGGATACAATTTCAGTGTGCTATGCTTAAATGACATGGGGCTCAGTTAATCGTGCTTGGGAGAAAATAAAATTACACTCACAAAGATGAGTATGAAAGTAAAGCCTGAATAAGGATCTCAAACAGTGGGCTAAATAGATCTTTCAAGAAGTGGAGAATAATCAAACATAGTTTAAACAGCCAGGCTGTGGCCAGGACTTTTCATGTCCTACAGTCTAAGTTGTCATATTCCGTGTCCGGTCAGACACCGGTTGGTCAATTCATGGTCGCGCACCTGCCGGTCATCAAGCGCTGGTTGGTCCAACCACCAGCCAGGGCAGTCCTTGGCCTCACCAATCCCCAGCCCACCGAACTGCAGTCTGGTCACCTGATTGTTGTGGCACCCAAACAATCCGGTGAAAAGAATCATGCTGATTCTCTCCAGAATTTGATGAGCAGAATGGTATCCTACCACAGGATATTTTTTTTTGCAAAATTTCAGCAATGTTAGGTTAGTTTAGGTCAGTTTATATTATGTTAGTTTAGGTTAGGTTAGGATAGGATAAGTTAGGTTAGGTTAGGTTTGGTTGGGTTTGATGAGTTTTTTTCTTTTTGTGAAAAATTTTATACGATGCAATTTTGCAAAAGAAATAATAATCTGTGGTAGGATACCATTCTACTAACAAAATTCCAGAAAGAATCAGCATGATTCTTGTCACCCAATTGTTTGAGTGCCCCAACAATCAGGTGACTGGACCACCATTTAGTGGGCCAGGGAGTCATGAGACCAAGGACTGCCCTGGCTGGCAGTTGGACTGACCGGCTCTTGACAACTGGCGGTGCGCAACCGTGATTTGACCGACTGGCGGATGACCTGGTACTGTTATATTCATCAGTTTTTGAGGAATATGAAACAAAGGGAAGTATTTAAAATTATTCACAAGACACAAGTTTTGAGGCACAAAATTAGCTTTTCTACTTGGAGATCAGCTTGGGTTCATCACTCCATTGCAAGTGATGAAAAATAGGAAGACTTAGGAACCAGGAAAATATTTTAATCAAGCCATGAAGGACAATTTCAGAGAAAGAGGTTTTTCTTTGAGGAATGTCCTTGCTGAGCCTGGGAACCAAACTTGGGCTTGGTTCACAGGCTTCAGAGAAAAACAAATTCTGCAGATTTTCAAATGACTGAGGATTAGGGAAATTACGATTCAGGCACCTATTGCCATTTTTCCATCAGTGCTGATGCCAATTTTTGATTACATTTTCATGGTGCTTGAAATATTTGATCTACAGTATGTTTACAGTGGTATTTCCTACTTAATTTGGTGTTTCCAGAGTTAAACTTTGCAATGAATCATTGGGATCCAACACATAAGAAAGTATATTTTCCAATAATACAGGTGGACTCTCTGTTGACATATATAAATTCAAGGGACCAGAAATAGATTCATTGGAGGGAGAACTTCACTGTAGAGAACCCTATTGGAATCAAAAACTGTTACACAGAGAAAATCTACATAGAAAAGATCAATGTTATGATACTCCACCTGCATGAGGACATCAGACTGAGGCACTGCAGTTCCCAGTAAATTTAAATTTATATTTTTGAGCAAAATCTAGGGAGAAAGGGGTTTCATTCAATTCTCAAATTATAAAAACACTGTAAAGCTATGTCACGGTGCTGCAAATTTTTTTGGAAAAAAGTTTAGATTCATTTGAACCTCTCCAAGTAAAATTTTAGGTGAGCAGCTAGAATGAATTTGAGTTATAGGTAGATTTTGAGTTATAGAAGCATGCATTTGAGTTGTGGGAAGCTTGGAATAATTGCAGGAAATTGTAATTGGTGATACTATGGCCCTTAAATTTCTTTCCAAATGAGTTGACAGTATGCTGAGCTTGGAGGCAAGGGTTAATTTGCCCAGTTTGTCTTTTGCTTCATTTCAAAACACATCAAGCAGTTCAGATTTTATTGCTTTTCTCTTTCCTGTGTCAAGAAAATATTAGGCAAAAGGGCTCAAAATATTCTAGTTACGAAGGATCAAAAGAAAAAGCTTTTGAGTTCAAGAGATTTCAACGCATTGATTCTGAGGAAATCCAGCGCAGGACTGGAAAAAAAAATTTGACTTATAGGGATGTATTTGACTAAGGAAGTTTCAAGTTACCAAGTTTCAACTGTAACACTGAATTTTCCCCACAAAAAAAGGTAGAACCAGGTGAAAATCCTGTAGCCAGACATTTCCAAGCTTGAGCAAACCAAAGTCATGTGCGAAAACGAGAGCTGATGAAAGCCATAATTTCCTTGGAGCATTGAAGCAGAAGGAAAGGAAATCCGACTCATAACTTTTTTGTTGTGAGTTTCATTTTTATCCCTAGTAAGGTATATGTTTTTAGACTTTCTGTTCCACGGGGGATCGTTCCTGCCTTCACATAGATGCCCTGTTCGAATATTCTTCCATGATCCCCGCCCTGGTCGATCAGAAATGCGGAACAACCCCATATATGAAAGAAGGAAGAGCGTAGACGAGGTTTCCTCACGATTTCCTGGTGTAACCGATGGGTGCATTTGTTTCCTTGTCAAAAAAATGAATAAAAAAGGGTAAAGGAATCCGGAAGAAACGCAAAAGCTGATTCCCTGAGGCTTGGTAAGGAAGATTCCTTGCGGATGAAAAGTCGGGATCTATAAAGAAAGGAAATTCCGAGTTTCGACCGTCTAGAAATGGGGAGAAAAATGGTGCTGGACTTTGATCAAGTTTCCGATTGAGAGTGTTTCCGAATTGCTCAGGTTGTTCATAAAAATTGAGGTAACTTTTTCAGCTTGATTATGAAGTTTACATTCCGTTCCGATTTGGATGTGCTGTTCCTATATGGGTAGTTTCAGGGCCTCAATTGCCAATTTGTGGGCGGAAAAAGTGCACGAACAGTTTTTTTTATCCTTAATTCCATGCTCAAGTTTAAATATTTTTAAAATTTCCAGTGTTTTTTCGCTTCAACACTTTCAACTTCCCATCAGGAGTTCAATCCAATTCCCGCAAACTCTTCCTGGAAAAAATCCGGAAGAATTTAGATGAAATTACTTTTTATTTAAAGTTAAATGTTTCTTACTTCGACTCTGGTGTACAAACTGTTCAACTCTGATGTGCAAAGCATGCACTTCAAATTTTTAGTGAAAATACTAGTCACATTATTCTTTATTCAATCTCACTTGCGTTATTTTCTCGTAAAAAAGCAAAACTCGCGATCGAAAATATAAATTTGCTAAAAAAAAACGGTGTGATTTGTGTTTAGCACATAGCATGTTCTCATTCAATTTTCTCATGCGATTGATATTAGTTTCAAATTTTTTCGGTTGACATCGTTTTCATTAAACATTCAATAATCATTTCGTATTTCTTGACTTAAAGCACCTTATGTTACTATACGCAACGAACTTCTTCAAAATCGATGAAGAGATCTACTGAAGACTGTTTTAGCATTTAGGAATCCAAATTCTTGCTCATCAGTCATAAAAGCTCATAAACGATGAAAAAAGAAAGTACTTTGTAATTTGAAACCCCACTTTTTTTTTTAAATACCATTCATTCTGAGAGGGATATTTTTCAACCTCGAGTCCAAGATTTTGTCTCGCATCGTTCGGAATTTATTTATTTCTTTTATTTTTGTATAAATAACAAATAATAATAATAATATTTTGCTATTGCTGTATCATAAAGCACAAAGCAGGCCTTCGTGAACTTGACTCGTTCGCGTGTCTGGTATGCATTTGCAATGCTTGTTTTCTTCCATTTGGGTGCAAAAAATAGCCTGTTTTCTTAACCAGTTGTTTGCGATGCGCAGTTCATTCGGCCTCATCAAGACCTACGCAATTTTTTCTGCGTGGTTACACCGATACGAAATTAATATTGACGAGAAGCGCGTGGCTTTTTTTTGCAGTTCACGGGGTCTTTGACTGAATTGATCCGAAGAGTCTCAATTGTCAAAGATTGTTAGAATATTGATGTGAATTCAATCAAAAAATCCTTCCGACGATGGTTTTTTCTTTTTAAGAACTAGAAGGGAATTGCTGAGGGCATCCTTACATGGAAAATAGAACATATTCGTATATCGTATTGTCGTTTGACCCTAAAATTTGAATCTGAAGTGCGAAAATGCAGGTAATTGGTAGAATATTGTAGAATATAATTCATGGTTATTGCGTAGAAATAATACAAGCCTTTTTAGAAAAAAAAACAGAATTTCCAGACAGTTCCAGGTGGCTAAAACTGCGTCACATTCCTTCAATATGAGTTCAGAAATACAGACGAAATCAAGGTGGAAGAAAGTTTACGAAAGCCCTCAGAAATTGTTACAGTATATTAATTAATAGTAACACACTTGGACTTCCTCCCTCTGAAATCCAAGATACAAGTCTTCATCATACATCCAAGTTCTGCTGTAGGCCATATCAAAATATAAGGTAAAACAAAATTAAATTCTTTGTCAAGATAGAGAAAAAAATGTTTCACAAAAGATAAAATGTTCTCTATCATAAGAATACGTGTAATTTTCTCAATGAAATAAAATGGGATTTGATTTCGAGAATAGTTTGTTATATGAGCGCAGAACTCTGTGATTCGAAAAATTAGTCATTAAATCCGAACAAATCCAATAATAATTTAGGGGAAAACACTGAACAGAACATCAACAGATAACTAATTCATATGTATCTTGAAGATACATTATAAAATATTGTTTTTATCTGTGAATGTAAGGTTTTTCTACCAGAACCTTCGAAAAATTTCGCAAAACGGTTAAGAGGACATCCGCAATCCAGAAGCGTTAAGATCTTGAATAACAAACAGTTCGCTATTACCTTTTCGGAACTATATGAAGATGTTATCATTACTTATATAAAATACTATAAAATCTAATAATGAAAAGTTCAGTCGTTTAGTATTGCCCCGCTTTCGTCTCGAAAACTGCAAAAAAATACCCGGTTGAACATTCGTTCACATTTCAACCGAATTCCCACTATACATCTCACAAATAAAACAGAATGACATTCACATGTTTTTATAAGAATTTAAAAATAGATGCGTATCTTACAAAGTATATGCAGGAAATCTTTCTCCTGGACGAACACAGCAAAAAAGATACGAAGTGCTGCTGCTAGAATTCATCAACCCGCTGTGCAAAAGCCGCTGCCTTTTTTTCGGCGACTCCTCAAGCCGCTTAGCAGATTGGACGCATTGAACATGTACCTTCCATTCAGTAACTCATAGTAAAACGCGGGGGATCCCTTTGCCCAACCAGTAAAAAAATGGGTTGAAGAATGAGGATGAAAAAAAAAATTTTAATCACAAGTTTCTCTTCCATGATGGGGAAGGCACAAGGGGTTGGTTCATATATATGCTTTGAGACTTTTTGAAATAGATCCAACAGAGGTTCAACTATTCCCAAAAAATTGCTTTATTACTCGCATAGCCCCATCATTTGGCAGCACTGGAGTGCTGGATAAAGATAACAGATTCATTACTACCTTCTATGAATGTATCATGCTGAAGAAATCTTCCTTGGACTGGCAAAAAACCTGTGAGAGGACCTTTGACTGCCTGCAGACCATGGGTTGGGGAACACTTGCCTAATCAACTAAAAGAACTCAATATTTGGCACTATTTTGATGATTGGATTTAACCCATAAAGAAAAGGTACTTTCCTGTTATCTCAGTACCTACTTTCCATGCCTTATTTTATATAACTGTTGAGTTTGGCACAAGAAGTACAATACTGTACACGTTGTTGGTAATCTAAATGACCAATTTAACCTGACCTAACCTAACTTCACCTAACCGCCTCCCAGAATCAGTTTCTGCTTTCTTTGGGTTTCTGCTGAAACTAATTTTGGGAGGTGGTTAGGTGAAGTTAGGTTAGGTAACCTAACTTCACCTAACCGCCTCCCAGAATCAGTTTCTGCTTTCTTTGGGTTTCTGCTGAAACTAATTTTGGGAGGTGGTTAGNGAAGTTAGGTTAGGTCAGGTTATGTTAATTAAAAGATATTTGTAACTAACATAACCTGACCTAACCTAACTTTACCGAACCACCTCCCAAAATCAGTTTCAGCAGAACACGGAAAAATAAAATTCACAGTTTCTGGTAGGTCGTTGTGATTATGAACTCATCCTAAAGATTTGTCTGGATGGTAGTGCAGTCTAGGAAAGTAATGGTTGACCTATGGAGGTGAATAAAGATTTGTCTGGATTGTAGTGTGGTCTAGGAAAGTACTGGCTGACCTATGGAGGTGAATAAAGATTTGTCTGGATGGTAGTGATGTAGTTCCTTTTCTCTTCAACTAACGTGATTAACTAATTTTTCATCACACAAATACTGAATTCACAAGACAAAGAAAAATGGGTACTGAGATAACAGGAAAGTACCGAAGAAAATGCATTGAAATCAGCAGAGAGTATGCTGTTCAACAGCACCCAAGTGTTGCCAAATGATGGGGCGCTATGCCTATAGCAAAATACTATTGCTGGAATTGCTGAACCTCCCTTGGATCTATTCCAGAAAGTCTCAAACCTTATGAACTAACCCTATATGTAGGGGTTGTCCTCATCTCGGGGCAGACAGGCGACTCCGTGTCACATCAACTAGGGCTAGGCTCGTATAGGTAGGAGACCGTCGTCGCCGCCGCTGCAGGATATTGCCCAGCGGGCGTGCAATGAATCGCGGACTGAATCCGTGGCGGATGTCGCCAGCTTTCAGCCCTTTTCTGAATTGAATTTTCATACTACGCAATACCCTGGGGGGAAGGGGAAAAAAGGTCTTCCCGAAAGTTCGCCTCACCTGGATTCAAATAAAAAAAAAAACCCGATCAGACACGAAATTTGTGCCATAATCCGTCACAATCTTGCTGTCGAAAATGTCAATTTTTCTGCAGATTCCGTAAATCGGAGGAGAACCCCGATGCCGAACGATAATCCATCACAGGGTTCGTCAGAAAAAATGTTTAAAAATTACATCAACCCAATCCATGATGTATGCCTTCCAGCAGTCGATGAATTTCACTTGAAGTATTTAAAATTGCCGCCGACCGTAAATTCATGCATGAAATTGCGAGTCAAATCAACAAAAAAATGAAAAGATTATCAACCCAATCCATGATGTATGCCTTCCAGCAGTCGATGAATTTCACTTGAAGTATTTAAAATTGCCGCCGACCGTAAATTCATGCAAGAAATTGCGAGCCAAATCAGCAAAAAAAATGAAAAGATTATTTGAACACATGCTTCGTCGCTCAGGCTTAGTTACAGCTTTTTAAAACGGAAACCTTACAATTTTTCGATAAAAAAAAAACAATTACGAATAATTTCACAAAGAAATATGGAGCATTTCAGGATTTAATACTCGTGCATATTGATTTATTCAGAGATGAATACAGACGAGCGAAACTTCATATTGCATATTTAAAAAAAAATTTTCACACATCAATAAAATGAAACTGTGAATCAAGTGAATTTGTATTTAATTCAGTGAATTTTCAGACACGAAAAAAAGATGAAAGAAACACCGAAAGGCATGTGAAGTTCAAATCAGAGTCAACTGTTCACACTTCAATACAGTACTACGATAAGCGACTGAAGTGAAAGCTGAGCACAATCCATCACGTATTATACATTACTAACAAACTTGACTTTATTTTCTCGCAGTTTACCAGTCTCAAAAGCATGTCGTGTACTGTAAACGACGTTAATCGTTCCCAATTTTCTCCCAACGAGCTTTTAATGATCATGATCATTATAAGTCTTTTGCTAGATTGTTTGAAATTGATCCTCGAGGACAAACCTAAAAGGAGAATCCCGAAAATAAATGTTCCAAGAAAAAGTGTCGTTCCCTGACTTCACTTTAAACGCTAAATTCATTGAGAATCCAATTCACCATATCATGCCCTTCTGTTCAATGAATTCAATGATCATTTATTCGAGTGAATCTACGGCAATCATTACCGCAGTTTCTTATTTACCGTGTGAGAGAACAATGATTGTACTTTTCCATCAGCGTTTCTGACGTACGTTAAAAAAACATTCATTATAAACGTTCGTAAAAAAAAATCTCAAATTGTTCGCACAGAAGCATTTCATCAAGAGGGAAATGAGACAATTATGCAGAAATGCCATCGATGTTTTCTCAATCTCCACGTGGAGATAAACAACGTAAACACGAGCACAAAAACGAGAATATTTTTTTCCTTGTTACCTTAAACGGAAATCTTTTCGAGCTCAAAAAGAAAACACGAAGGCGCTCTTTAATTGAGTTAGTTTCGTCGGAAACGCTCATATAATTCTATCAAGGGTTGGAAGCTGATTTGCAATGCATTTCTTTCTCATCTTTACATATACACGAGCTTCACTGCACTCAATCACAAATGGGGGATGACTCAAATTTCTCTGCTGATAAATACGCCAGAATACTCAAAGGTTTTTGCAACATTGAACTTGGAAATTCCGCACGTAAACTTTGTGTGAGACCCTTTTTCGCATGCTGAATATCTTGCATGGGGAAAAAAATTGACTACACATCCATGAAGCTGCAACAAAATGCCTTCAATTACGGTACTGCGCTTCCCCTTGGAACTGATGCGCATTTGATCCTTTGGGAATAAGTTTTCTTTCCAATTTTTTCCTTTCTTTTTTTTCTTTAAACCGTCGAGGGTAAAAGGTTTCACGTGCATTCTTTTAAAGGTCGAGGGTACGGAAGGAATCATGATCCCCATTTCGTCTAATCCTTGCATATTTCATTTCCGACTTTAGGCTCGAGGATCCGTAATATTTTCTGCAATTTTATATAATATTTTCCGATTTTTCCAGATCCTGATTGTATCCCAGGGTTGCTTCTCCCACAGCTAATAATTATTTATTCGGATTAATTCCCATTTTCCACGTCTAATATTCATGCTGTGACACGCAAAAGCCAAGCGAATAAATCCGAACCAAACCATCGAATACGTACACCTAGTGGAACAAAAACACGAATAAAATTTTTAGACATTAGCTCCCAAAGTTAAAAAGAAAATAATTTGAAAAAATAAGGCATACAGTATTGGGTTGCATTCAATTTTATTTCGCACGATGACCGATTTTTTTAATAAGTTCGATTAGTACGCGGATTTCGACATACAGTATAACGTTGAAGATAAATTTTCCGTTAAAGGATTAATTATAATATTTTCATAATTAAGCGGGTATATTTAAATGACTTTCGATTGCAAGTAAACCATAAAGGTTAAATAGTCTGTTCTAAGAGGTATTTTCAAGAGTCTCAGTCTCTTTTATGCACAAATTTCAATCTTTGCTTCCACATGATCGAAAAATTACAAAAGATGAATCATTCAGTTGCAGGATTCAGGTTTCTTCTTATCTTCACGAATCATCAGAAATTGTAACCAAAAATTTCTTTGTCGTGTAATAATTTTCCGCAGATTAATAAATTTTCACAAATATACATACAGTATATAAATCCGAAATTGGAGCGTCAATCAAAATGCTCTATTACGGTTCAGAGTTGATTCTCGTGAAACATCTTTTCACAATCGATTCAAAGCATCACGAGTAAGACCCTCACTCTACAACAAAATTAATATATTTCAGGCAACAATCCCTCTGAAAAGCATGAGTACAACCTATATTACATATAAGTACATACCGATAAGATCGATGAAGAAAATTAAATTTAGGCACCCAGAAAACCCTCAAGCACCTATAAAGAGCTTAACAAAGCAAACACTCATAAGTGTTTTTCGGATGTTCCGATCAAAGTTATCGGTGACCTAAACCCACCTTTTAATTAAAGAAACGCAACCAATCCCAACGTACGTTAGACCTTGAAAACTATATAACACCTGCCCTTTTCAGTTGGCACG
>CAJPEX010006336.1:0-12980 GCA_905338405.1 Notodromas monacha | reverse complement strand
GTAATCTGGATAATGGAATGAGCAACGGGCCGCGACGAGGACAGCCCCTTGTCTACACCAACCCCCTTTTGCAGCCTCGCAATTACTTTTCATTTCCCTACACCTCGTCCCGCCCAGAGGCAAAAAAACAGGGAACCCGTTTTCTCGATCAGTCGGGCATCTTTACTCACACTGATGGGAAAGACGCACCGGTGACGCGGATTCTGCGCGATTCTCATACAGAAGCTGGAAAGTGAAGAAATTCCACGACATTTATAGGAGTTTTCATAACATGTGCAATGGAGGATTACAAAAGGAGGCCAGAATAAAAGGATTGAATCCAAAAATGAAACACATCACTCAGCTGTGGGGAGCAGCTGTGGATTTCATTGGGAAATGCCAAAAAGATAAATGGAGAAATGTATTTCACTTTTCCCCCATAATTGTTTCTTTCTTTTTAAATGATTTGTGTGCAAAAATCTGTGTTTTTACTGTGTGTTATTGAATTGTGTCTGTTGTGTGCATTGTTTGTGTTTATTCTTTGCAATTTTTGAATCTATTCAACTCTGGTGAAACTGTTAATAAAAATGATTGAAAAACTAGGAACATATATTCAAGGAAACCTCTTGAGTATGTGTTCTTGGCCTTCAGAAGGCTGATTACCTGTATTTTTATTTGTGTTCTTTTTTATCCTTGATCACAACATGCATTTGCTTTTTAATTGAATGTGAAGCATTCATATACTTTACCGTCTGTTCTTTTGGACAGGGAGTTCACCGAAGATCCCAATGTCACTGCCAGGACAGGAAGAAAAGTCACTCATTCGGATCAGTTCATGAATTTATTGTACGACTATTGCCGATTCAAAACCAAAAAAAAACTTTTAGTTCCAGCAAGGGCGTAAAATCTCAATCCAAACCAAAAGCAACAAAGTTTCTCTCATTGGATCAGCTTTATTCGAGTCTATTTGACAAAATTTTGAACTTGCGTGGGTTTCTCTTGGGTTTCACAGTCGGCAACCCAAATCACGGACAAGATTTCATCCCTTGTTATTTATCAGCAGTATTCGTGTTCCCCGAAATGCATAATTAACTTCTATTATCGTAGAATTCTGGCTAAAAAATAGTGTATCTCATAATGCATAACTTTTTAATCTACGTCACGTTAATTTAAAGAGCTTCAGATATTTAAAAAGATATAGACGCTCTAAAACATACACAATATGTCAATCGATTCCCATGAACATTGCGAAGATTTTTGTCAAAGCAATCGTACAAGTTATTGTCTTCATTGCATAGATTATGTTCTTGTAAAATACTTTCTTCGTCGTCATGAGAGCGGTGAAATGCATGCATAATTGTTATACAGTACATTTTGGAATGATTGTACGATATGCTTCAGTGAATGACAAACGGAAGCCGGGCATTAAAACAATTCCGCAGCATATATAGAGACGACCATCATGAACGACTGCAGCGAAGTACTGGATTCCGACACGATTTCGCGTTAATTAAAGACTCCCTGCCTTTAATGACACCGATGATGATTACGGTACTTCCCCCCACACCCCCCCCCCTCTTACGTACATAATGCGGAAGTAAAATTGGGAAGGAACACCCGCCTTGGGTCACTTGGCAGCCTGATTAGCTTCACACGGAATCGAGAAAGTGCGTGATCCTTTGAAGCCACACACGCAGCCAGTCATCGATTCTCCGTGTCCGTGACGCCACGCAGGAAACGGAAAAATGAATTAAGCACCTCATCCTCGGTGGAGCCCAAAGAAAAGAAGAAGAAAATGATGGAAAATGAAAAGGAACCAAAGAAACATGTTCCGGTCGGGTTCTGTGGAAATCTATTCAGGAAGACATGACTTCCGTGATTTATTCATGGAACAGCCCGGCGTGTCGAGACCTCGAGTCACTGGGGCTTAATTTCAGGGAATAAAATGAAGCCGTGTATTGGCGGAACCTTGACGTGTGGGGTTCAACATTATTATTCAGGCTGATGACCGCGGACCTTCTACCGGATAATCAAGTATCACGGATAGTCTCGAAAATGAAAAAAATCCAAGAGTGAAAACAAAATTCAGTTATTGAATTATATACGGGGTGCAAATTCAATCCATGGCTTGGATCGCTCAAAAAAGAAGAATCATTTAGGATCGATCTGGAAATTTTCCCTGAGAATTTTTATTCGCTTGGAGCCATTGAATAATCGATTTACAGTAGATTGAAAACCCTCCATTTTGCTACGGGTCTGTGAGAATAAAACATAAGCTTAAACTTTTAGTTTTTTTGCAAGCTTCAAGGAACTTTTTCAAGTTTTTGACGGATCAACCTCTTTTCCTTTTCATATTGGCATCATATTTTCCAATGCTGATTATCATGATGCTTGTCGTGTTGAAAATGGTTATGGGCTGTTTTCTTTCTTCTGAAAAAATGTATGCCTCGAATCAGTGTTAAATTCCGCGTTCAGCGCCAAATAAACTACCATTATTTTCAAATAAGCGTACATCTGATGTGTAGGCATTCCCTATAATGTTTTCACGTGTTCCTGTGCATGTGTAGACACATCATTGAGTTCTATAGATCTTCAACTGCATTATGAATGAAAGTGGTATAAAATTAGCCTCAATTTGCAGTCCTCTATACACTTCTACAGGATTGTCTCAAGGATTGAAAACATTCATCATTTTTGTTGATTCGAGAGACGGGTACACAGAAATTTTGAACAAATATCTTACATACTTTCAGATATGGAAATATTACGTATTCACGTACAGTATGTAGGTATTCACCTCGATGGAATCCTCGGAGAACGTTTACCGTGAATTATTAAAGATTGGATCAATTTTTGTAACATGCAAGATGAACGTTTTATGTTACCGAAACATAATCGGTTTCAGAATAGGTAGTCGAAATAATCATGACTGCAAATGCTAAAAAAAAATGTTTGTAAACAGCACTCCTTGTCCATGACATCATATTCCAGGAATCAAGAATTTCTGTAGATCGTGAGCGAAGTTTCGCCAGTCAAAAAACTAAACCTGTTGTACATGAGTATACATTCACTAGAAATTCGAGAAGATCCACCTGCAGTAAATCCGGAGAAAATTCTGCATTCAGTTTCGAGGGAAAAACTCACCTTCAGGAACAGCTTGACAAGTACTTCAGTAACATCGATTTTCCCGCTTGGCGTGACGTTTTGTATCAACGTTGTCATGAATTCCTTGCAAAATGCATACGTCACCTGGCGACGGAATCAAGAAAAGGGAAGACACATAATATAAATCTCCGTTGTAGTTTCCCGGTCATAAATTTCATCACAGCAATAAATTTTTCTGGTCGTGTATAAAGAAAGCAAAAAAACAGGAATATAAAATGGGCAAGAGGAGGCAGCATGCAATTCAGCAGTCCTTGTATCGTGCACGGAAAATGAGTACCAGGAAATAGAGCCTGATTTATTTCGCATTCATCGTGGGTGGAATGTGACTGCATATATTCTCTGACATCGTCTTCCATTCTCCCTTTCTTTCAAAGTAAACACGGAAATAGAATTGATGAATACGTTCAAAGAAAGAAAAGATACGGAAAGAACAGATGGAGCATTTTGAACCACATCAACCTATTTCGTTCACTGAACCATGAACAGCGAAGTTCGCAGAAAAACGAGGTCCGAAATCGAAAGTGAATCGAGGCGTGAAGAAAAAAAGGACAATTTCGGAAAGGGAAAACTCGATTTTACATTACGAAGTGTCTGGGTTTGCAGAGACGGAAACCGAGAACTTGGCGGCCCTTTTTTTATGATACACATGACAACTGCAAGTATTGCCCCATTTTTTTCGCTCCGGAAATCTCCCATGCACCATCTTCCAAGAAAAACTGAGTAAAGTGAGACCCCCTTCATGCGGACACCTTAACCTGCAGACAATTCGACATAGGGACACTTATTTTCCCTGAAAAAATTAATAAAAAAAAGCCCAACATGAAGACAGTGACTCGGCATAGGGACATTTTGTGATGAAATTGCAAATACATTTCAGGTCAAATTACAAGAAACAGATATTTCCAACCCTAAAATTAATGTAAGAAAAGTTCTTGGGCACTTCTCTCCCCAATTTACCATCAATTTAGCTAATTAAAAAATTACCTCCAGCATAGAGGGACTTCCTCCTCTCTTTTTCAATTGAATGTTATTTTTCTAATGCCAAATTACAATGTACAGTACAGAGAGACACTATTCAATGCTCCAAATATTCTTATTGAGTTGAAAATGTATTCACTAATTCAAATTCAATGGACAAAAACTTTTTTCATGGAATTCTGAAGAAAATTTCTTCCATAAAGCACCAATCAAAAATTATATAATGTAAGTCTATATGGGAAAACAAGACTCAACTTGGGACACTCTTGATGCACCAATTATGTCTGCATCTCGGGGTCTCACTTTACTTTACTATATTTACACAGGCAAAAAAAAAACTCATGTAAAAAACAAAGAAATCCTGTCACAAACTTGTTTCAGAGTGCTAGAAAAAATCTTCGAAGAGTTTTTTTCTCGGAATTATTTTCGTCCAAAGCAATCGAAATTGCCTTCATCCGACATAAAGACATCCTTACATATACAGGCGATTTGACTAAGGGATAATAAGAACTGCGAAGTACATCCGGACATCCAGAAAAGGTTTCAAGATAAGGACACTTCGCCAACACTTTTAGAAAATTGAAAATTTATTTTCAAAAGTTTTATATCTCTATAAAAAGGAGCTATTCGAAAAAAAAATCATCACAAATGTACTAGCTTCCTTAATTTAAAAAAGGCCAACTCTGTGCTTCGCTTTTTACAGTTTTTCCATCATTATGGTTATTTTGTGCACAGTATAACCATATTTATGCTTATTTTTCCTTTTTGGACTCGTTTTCACGAAAAAAAAGACAGATTCTGAATGGTTTTCTGCTGCACAGACACTCTCTGAATCTTAAATTTAAGAAAATGATTTTGTACTTCAATTCCATTGAACTTTTTCAATTTTTTCTTCCAAAAATAAGAAGTGATGAAAAATGTTCCCTTTGAAGTCTACGGGAAAACATGAAACAACATGAGGACGTTCCAACGAACGGACTATATAAGTTCACTGACCAAATATGTCCCAACTCGGGGTAACTCTGATATACTTTACAGTACAGTATATAGGGTGAGCCAAAAATGTGAACTGATCTCTAAATGAAAATTGCTCAGTAGAAAATTGAGCTACTGCAAAAAAAAAAGAGAAAAAGGAAATGAAAGCCTGTTAAATTTCCGTTTGAATCAGCTGTGGTTTTATGGTCCCAAGTGCCACAGCACTGCCATAAAAGCCGTTTGTATGAAACATTTCCAAAAAAAGTTGTCAGGCAACTCCTTCCATGAAGCTGCTATTCGCGAGATCTGTTTTAAAAATTGATTGTATAGGGTGCATCCATGAGCACTAACGTAACCAGCAAACTTCATGCTGCCTTCAAGAAGGTGTACACATTACCGAAATTCAGGATGAGAGGGTGAGAAGTAAAAAAAAAAGGTCCCTGAGATCTTGTCATTCCAAAATCGGCTCGTTTTTTTTTTCTGATGGCCCACCCTGTATGTCTTTTTCGGCTTTGAAGTTCATCATGCAGGTTTCGAGCCTTTTTTCCTTTCCCCCCAGCAGCGTGGATGAGGAAATGAAATGGAATTCGGAAGAAAAGACTCACGCAGCAGAGCTCGTCGAGGTTTCCGAACAGCAGTTCCGGTTCAGCGAACATGGCGAAGCCCTCGACTTGAATTTTCTTCAACGGCTCCATGAAAACCTGCGCAGGGATGAGAAGCACATGTAGCAGCAGCTGCCTTCGTTACACTTGTCCCACTAAGGAGAACCCCTTATGGCATACGTGTACTCATCAACACAACCTTCCCCCCCTTTTTTATTTTAGGAAAGAAACCCCCTTTCCTTCATGCCAAACTTCATTCCAGCCAAAGCCGTCGTCTCCCACTTTTTGGGGCGACAAAAAACCACTCAGACGAAAGAAAAAAAACGCGTAATATTCCCTGGAAAAAATAATTTCCGACTTTTCAATATTTCCACTGCGAGTGTGTGATTTAAACCGATAATTGATTTAGATATACACAACAAAAACAATATATGACACTGCATTTTTCGATTTCTGATATTAAATGTGATAATTCTTGACTTTGACGGATGAAACTTGATTATGTCAGTACAGTATATTGGCGCATGAAAATTTTCTCTTTAGATATGCAATATCATCAATTTACCGGCAAGTCTGCAGCTGTCGACACGAGGATCGATATTTCACACTCTAAAAAAGTTATGCAGCCATGCATATTTTTCTTCCGATTGATGCATTCGTTTAAACAGCAGATAATACGGTTAAAATATGAACATTTATTTTGACCTGACATTAAACATTTTGGAAAAAAAAGGAATATTACAAGACGAAAGGTTTCTAAGATTTTACGCTGAAACCCAGAGTGATCAGGATAATGTTTTTGAAGGAATCAGTAATACCATACTGCATATGAGTGAGGTTGTATGGATGTTTCAAAATAGTTACGTGTATAACGCACAGTGAGAAACTTAATCGGTTAAAAAAAATCAAGCATATGCAAACGACGGGGAATTACGACGTGAAATTGTACATCCGTCAAGAAAATTATGCTGAAGAACCAAGTTCGTATTTATTACCGTATTCTTTTCCAGCCAGACCTTCGGATCGAGTATTGCCTAAAATATCGCTGACACTTCGTACATATATTTTTTTAAACTTTAAATGAGACAAGTCCCGAGAATTTCGTCTAGTTTTTATTCGCTTTTCATTCCTGCCTTTCTCTAATAGAAGAATCAGACCTATATGGAATTCTCACGAGTCACTTTATTCCGAAACTCGGGAAAAGCTTATTTTTCCTCTGAGAAGCCCAAAATTGGCAAATACTAGAAGCACTCTGAAGCAAGCATGCTACACAGTTAAAAATAAACAACTGCGTTGTTAACGCGTGACAGGAAGCTCGCTGAAGGATTCAACGTCGGAGAATTTCTAGAGCGGAATTTCCGGGAAAATCGTTGAGCGCGGTGAAGCGGGAAAGCTTTTTCTAAGCAAAAAATTTGATGGCGAAGCAAAGTCAACATACGCAATTGTTTCCTCTATTTCAAATTCTTCAGGATAACAGTGTGCAGCTCGAACGAAACATTACATTCAAAAAGTGTTTCAGAGCTCAGGTTTCTGAAACATTCCCGGCGAAGTTACTGCAATGTATATCACCAATTGTATGGCGAAACATTTAAACTGCAAGAATTTTGAATCACCGGCGTTTGACATAAGGCTGTATCAATATTTTATAATGTTCACCCGTTTATTCTAGCATGCAGCACTTGCGTTCATTGCGCCATTATTATCTTCAAATACGTTGTAATCTACAATTTCCCTTGATCTCATGGTCTTGATCAATTACTGGGGAGGTATGGAGCCTATCATGAAATCTAAAAGTTACGTTATAATAAAGCTTTGTAAAAATAAAAATAAATTAAACACTTTTGTAGAAAATGAACTGTGTGTGAATTTTTCTCCGTTCCATTGAATTAATACAGTGGCCCCCGCTTAAAAGACCTCCCGCCAAAGGGATATTTGCCAAACAGACCAGCTTTGCAGGCAGTTTTTCCTCCTGCCCAACGGACAAAATCTGCCAAGCAGACTTCTTTTGGTTTAAAATTAGTGTTGAAAATTGAAATGTTTAATTTTTTATATTATTGAATTCGTCTAAAGTTTCACTTTTTGTCTAACAGACTTGTCCATTGCATGAATTAAGTCAGTTAGAAGGGGGTCTACTGTATTCTCACAAATGATTTGACACAGTATTTGATCTGATGCGAGGAAAAATCAAGGTGTGCTGTCTCCGTTGTTCCAAAAATTAGCCACGCCATATAAATACTGTACACGTTTTTCGGTTCCATATAATGAGTGATTGAAATCACAGATGTTGCATCGATGAGGGATTTCAAAAATTAATGATGGTGGTACATTTGTAAAATAAAAATCGAATCATGTCGCAAGAGTGCAATGTAAAAACGTTCATGCTGTTGACGATTCCTGCCAATTTGAGGATAAGTGCGTGAAATTAATAAGGAGTGAAAGATCGCAACTCACGTTTTTGAGCACCATGAGGTGGTCGTAGAGGAAGGCGAGCTCGCTCTGAAACAGGTCCCAAAGGGCGTCCTTGCGTTTCTGCTCACAGCGCTGTGTGTAGAGCGCAGCGGCTTCTTCGATGGACGACTGACTCGGCTCCTCCATCGTCGCCGTGGGGATGGACGAGCGCGGCGAGAGCAACGCCCCGTGAGGCGTGGGCGACGACGGCGGCTTGTTTTTCGACTCGATCGTGGCGAGTTTGTCGCCGCCCGATGACGAGGAAGCAGATGACGAGGAATTGGGCAACAGGTTGAGGAACATGTTCTGCACGGTTTCGCGTCGCTGCAACACCTTATTGCCGTGCTTCTTGAGCTTGAAGGAGCCGAAGGACCGTTGGCGAAGCAGGGGGCGTTTCGATGGCGCGGGTTTCTCGGGCTCGGGAGACTTGGGCGGCTCCTCCTTTTGCTTGGTAGGCGTGCTCACCACGACCGACGGGTTCGTCAGGGTCTGTTTCACTGAGAGTCGGCTGCTGCTTGTGCGCTCGTCGTCTGACCTGCTCCATTCCAACAACAGGCATGAAGAAAAATTAACTGATGATAATTGAAAATCAGAATTTGTCAAAAAGTAATGCAGTAATAACCTTCAATTGACTTCCCTTCCATGGTACCAGCATGAACACCAGAACACAAGCCACAATTTGCCTCAAGAGTGTTTGACGGTTATAAAAGGGGTTCTCAATTCCTCACAGAGTTCTTTTTAAAATTGTTTGATTTAATTGAATAGATTTTCATGCAAAAATAACAGATATACCTGTACTTGTTTTCGAGGAAAGTTTATGAATTTTCAGAAGCGTATTTCTGTGATGGATTCTTCGTTCATAAAATGATATTTATTCCATATTTGAATTTTAAAACTATTTGAAATATGAACATTCTGATCTTTTCTATTTAAAAAAAAATGCAAGATCCCTAGAAAGAAATTTCAAGTCTGCCTCAATGTGTTAAGATTGTGAAGAAGGCAGCAGAATTCATGCTGAGCAGCACTTTCATCGGCATTTTATCGAGATTTTCTGTGGTACAGTAGTTTCAATCATGATATGCTGTACTAATATGAAGTTAGAGATACGATTTTTAGAGTGAGGGATTGTTCAAAATGCCTGAAGGGATATACTGGAAAATGTAGTTACGTCGAAGGAGATTTTTCTTGAATATTACGCAATCATGAAGTTTTAATTGGACTTCTATTTTTAAGCATAGATCAGCTTTCCTCGATTGATGCCGACTGTTTAAATTTTTAGAATATCTCGAAAATACAAATGCCAAAGCAAAAATCTCTGGCTCTCTCCCTCTCTGTGTCTGCCCAAAAATGGCTTCCCCGCAGTACGATTCTGCAGCTATAGATAACAATAACTGAATGAATAAAGGTCAAGATTCCCACTTACCCGTGGTAACTGATGGGAGAAGAGGGTGGCATGTGGGGCGATAGGTCGTAGGAACCCCTGTGTGGGTGCACAGGGGGTGTGGGTGACAGGGCGTTGCGACTGTAGCCGGAGCGCTGCTGGGAACCACCGCCGCCGCCGCCGCCGCTGTCGGCGCCACTGCAGCCCGACAGATGCGACGTCGTCGTGGTGGGCGTGACGTCGTCGTCATCATCGTCACCATCGGGCTCTTTCTGCTCAATCAGCAGTCCACCAGGTGGCGTTATGGAGCCCTTGCTGCGGCGGTGGTAGTCGGCCGACAGCTTTTTGCGCCTCGCCGACGGCGTCAGCAACATTTTGCCCTCGTCGTCGGAACTGGAGCCGTGTACTGAGTAGACGAAGTCGTGCCAAGTCGTGGCTCGGTGCTTGGCCAATTGGGCGTCGCCCCACTCGGTGGGTTTCAGCAAGCTCAGCACCTCGGCCAGTTCTGCGAAGTTTTGCGCTTTCGGCCGGTGGTGGCGCTCGAACTGTTTTTTTTTTTTTTTAGCGAGGGAAAAAGACACCGGTTATTCAGGTGTTTTTGGGCAGAATTACATGTAAACAGTATAATAATCAAGGCTTTATTGACCTTGGTACTCGTTTAATGGGGAAAACCAACCGAACAGCGATGGTGAGAATCCCATCCTATAATACCTGCAACTTCCATTCGATCCCGAAATATAGTCTCGTGCGTTTGGATTCTCAACTCATAATTTTTGAGCGTTTGAAAATGTTGTACTTGAATTTGAAGCTAAATCTAGCTAAACATGATATAAATCAACTGTTCTAAACTTGTCGTTATTCCTTCAAATTATATTTTTATTGCATTTGGATTTGTCAGAAGTAAGCAGAACATTCTGCGGACGACGTGTTTCACTTTCTATTTAAAAGCCGAATTTTTCAGATATCAGACCATTTCGGTTCGAAGACAAACTCTCATTCAGAAACGTGGGAGCAAAGACGTTACTGTAAATTAAAATGACACTTTTAAGCAGTCTCTCAAAATTTCGAAGAGAAATCATCTCTTCTATTGTTCCTGATAATTTCTTAGATACAATAAAAATACGAAAGCTTCATCATGGGTTGATAAATTATCAGAGATTTTTGTTTGTTTTGATTATTCGCATGACGGCCATTCCTCGATCCAGAAACGATACCAATGAAGGATTCAATCATTTGATAAAAAACTAAGGAGCAATACTCACTCTTGATCAACTCATTACTGTGCTTTTATTTTATTTTACTGACACGTTTTTCCCTCGAAACTACTGCACAAAGGTCAGCTCGGAGTAGCTCATCAGGTTCGATTTGCATACAGTCGTACTTTCCGTCTCGAATGAGAAGAAAACATGTTCTTCCAAAGGGTTCAAAGGATGTGCCCACCTACACTGGAATATTCCTAATGACGCTGTTATTTGAAAAGGTCAATTCTGTTAATGGGATGAAATTCCAGGATGAAAAAAAAAGTTCGATGCATACGGTAAGTACAGTATGTATATTCAAGCGTGAATAGGTCACAGAATTCTCCGCAAGACCTTTGATGGGCAAAATATTTGAATCATCTTGGCCTGAAATAAACGCAGAAAAAAAACTTGAAAATTCAAATTGGCTTTGAAAACAAGTTCAAGAAAAATTATTTGCAAGAGAAAATGCAAGCATCGTAAATGAAACTACGAAAAAATCTTTTTATATACCGACCTGAATGCCGTAAGATATCTCCTCGTCATCTATTACTAATTCAACGCAAATGTCAGGGTTGTTACAATATTCATGTTTCGGGCGATACCGGGAAATGAAATTCTCCGTTCCAGCATGAATCACGAGAAAGAACCTAAACCGTGCCCACAGGAATTTCTCAGTCATGGAACCATCATACTTGAAATAAATAAAATATCGCGAGATTGCTTCTGCTGCACGAAAGAGCCTTGTTCTCAATATCATTTAGGAAGTATCACGAAAAAGAAGAAGAAAACAAAAAAGAAGAAGAAATTTTCGACGTGGGCGTTGCCAGAATTTGCCGAAAATGTTGATCGATCGTTAACGGGAAACACACAACGGGGAGGGTGAGATAGAATCGCGAAAAGATTTTCTAGCCGATTTCTTGGTATATTCCGGCGAAGCTCATCAGCCAAAGAGTACAGTATACAGATTTCCGGTCGAGATTCCGTTGCTTTCACCCATTATTCATCCGCCAAATTCTTCATGCAGGCCCAGAAACGACACCGTTTTCCCCGGAACTTGAAGCAGATAGGTCCACCGGATAAGGGAAACCAAAGGGCACAACCTTGCGTATGAAATACCTGAAGGAAACCCGGAAACTCCGGGCCGAGGTCAGAGAAGCCATCTCGCGAATGGAGACGAAGAGAAAATAAAAACCCATGGCTGAAAATTTATTACTCCTGTATAAGCATTCCCAGCAGCAACCCGCTTTCTTTCCCCGGAGAAACGCACCTGCCCAAAGAATTCGAGCTAACAGGATGAAACCCTAAAAAAAAAAGAAATCGAGGAAACATTTCCCGCCAAAAAGAACCCGCAGTGTCACATTCAGCATCGGTTCCTCCTCTGTGTACTATGTAGTCAAATACAGACACGCTTCCATGAGCTGTTCCAGTACGAAGATAAGATAAAATAAAGCATACGTCATGTCACAAAGAAGATGCTGAGTACATTTCTACTGACCTATCACTGACCCCCCATGTTGTTGACGAGTGAGCTTTTTCAACAACGGAGGATTTGTACTTTCCGCGATGCTTTGTGAAACATGAAAGCTGGCTCAACCCCAGTTTCTTTCTTTCTTTTTTACTTATTATGTCCCAAGTCCAAATGGAAAAGCAACGAGACATTCGAACCATCAGCAAGATCAACGTCCGAAATAAAGCCCTCTTCAAAGGTAAGAGTTTCTTTTTTGTCAGCAAAAAAGACGAGTATTTCAGAAATGCATGTATTTTTCCGAAAACCTGTTCTTATAGAGAATAATATGTAATCCCACAACGATTAAGCCTGAAGTTACCCATCTATTTTTGAGCGAAATAAATTGAATGTGGGGGATTTCTTCACGTACGTAAACTGCTGAGTATTTCGGACGCGTCTCAATTGTTCCTTTTTTTAAATTTCCTAATTATTTAGACAACATTAAATTCAATTTTTTATTTTTGTTCTCTTTGAAGCCTCATCTGGAAGGTTTTTGAGGACCCCTTGCGCGGAATTCTGCAGAAATCACATGTTATAAGCCTTTCTTATAGCAGAGACATTGCTTCGTTTCGTTTATCGAGACATTCGCTGATTTTCAATGCAATTGCCGTCTTTGTTGCTGATTCCCCAAGGAACCCGCGAGCGTCACCGGAATCGGAGAAGGAAAACTTCCGGGCCCGTCGGGATACGATTTTCCAACCTTC
>CAJPEX010006335.1:0-12985 GCA_905338405.1 Notodromas monacha | reverse complement strand
AATCCTTCGAAGATTACGCGGACCACCTCCGCCGCATGCCCGCAATCAACAATGTCTCCGCCGACATGAAGGTGTGGTGCCTGTTAAATAAGACACACACCCTCGTCAGGGAGACCGCATCTATTTTATATGGACGCGGCGTCGTAGAATTCGAAGATCTCGTTGCTGCAATAGCCGTGTCACATCCCACCCCCCATCTCGATCGTTTGGACCGGTTTCGCCTACTCCGCCCGCAAACCGGCGAGAGTTACGTCAGCTTCGGGGGCCGACTCGAGCACACGTTGGACTCGTTTCTGGCTCCCCCACGGCAACCAGTATCTGCCGAAGCCATTAAACACAAGATGCTGATCGAACAATTAATCCTGGCAGCTCCTACTGGATTGCAGGACGAGTTGCGCCGGAAGTGGATTGACAACCGGGACTGGATGTGGTCCGAGGCCGTCGCGGAAGCCGAGAAGTACAGGCTACATCACCACGCAACGTCACGCAGCGGGACCAGTTCTTGATCAGCTCCGAAGCAGTCAACCGGCACCGCACGCCCGCAGAGACAATGGTGCGAAGCACATCAGGCTCACGTGCGGCACTCCCCTCAGGAATGCAGGATTCTACTACGTCAGCAGGCCCGCAGCCAGTCGCAGACCCCCGACGCAGCTACTACCGTACCGCTGCAGCGGCCCAATCAAAGCGGTACGAATCAACCCGCATCTACTAGGGAAGGACTTTGCTTTCATTGCCACGCTCCAGGCCACATCGCAAAGTATTGCCCCGCCACGCTTCAGGGAAACGGACGACCGCCACAGTGAACGCGGCGCACTGTGTGGATACGGACCTCGCCGCACCTCCGCCGATCATTTTACCATTG
Source organism: Notodromas monacha (assembly GCA_905338405.1). Taxonomy (NCBI): domain Eukaryota; kingdom Metazoa; phylum Arthropoda; class Ostracoda; order Podocopida; family Cyprididae; genus Notodromas; species Notodromas monacha. The sequence goes on along the minus strand of CAJPEX010006335.1, from coordinate 12,123 downwards.
CAGGTTAGAGACCTTGTTATCCCTGCCCTAGTAGATACCGGCGCTTCCCACGCCTTCATAGCCCAGCGCCTCGTGGATTCTCTCAAACTCTCTCCTCAACCTTGTTCGGTTCACGTTTTGACAGCCCTCACATCCGATTCCGCTAAAGTAGCCCAGCAGGTAGTACTTGAATTTTTTTTCCGCGGATTGCAATACTCGATCCCCTTTTTAATCCTTCCTCACTTATCGGATCCCCCAATCCTCTTGGGCCGTACCGCTCTGCGGCATTTTCCCCTTGCCCTGACGATTGACGGCGACCGCGCGTTCGTTGGCTTCCAGCGTAGCATTCAGAACCGCGCGACACCCACCATGGCCATCGGCGAAGGTATTTCTTTCATTGACGGTAGCTCCACCGAACGCGCCCAGATTGCCGAACTCCTGGTCAGCCACGCCGACCTGATCCACCAGTGGTCAGGCAGGCGCGGCTTTTTTCCCGAACATACGGTCACCCTTAAGGCAATCAGCGATAAAATCCCTAACACTCGCTCGTTCCGGCAATCTACAGAGATGAATTCGCTCTTTGCCGCACTAGTCGATGAATATATCGAAGCCGGGATAATAGAACCCGCGTCTTCGCCTTACAACTCTCCCGCCTTCTTGACCGGAAAAAAGAATCCCGATCCGAATGCCCCCCCTCATCGGCGATGGCGGTTAGTGGAAAATTATCAAGGGATCAACGACATTCTCGCCGACGACCGGTATCCGATGCCGGTCATTCAGGATCTTCTCGCTGCCTTGGGTCGAAATAACGCGTATTTTTGCAGCCTAGATTTACATTCCGCGTTCCACCATCTTCCAATCGCGTTCGAAGACAGGCCAAAAACCGCTTTTTGGACCCCGCGCGGTCAAATGCAATATCGGGTTATGCCATTTGGCCTGAAAAACGGTCCCGCAGCCTTTCAACGCGCAGTCAACCATATCCTGCGGAATTTTTTATTCGAGCGCTGTCTTGTCTATATGGACGACATCATTATATTCGGCGAATCTTTTGAACGGGTCCGCGAAAATCTGGCTCTCATTCTCACGGCCCTCCAAAATGCCGGAGCAGCGGTCGATATCGCAAAGTCTACATTCCTGGCTAAAAAGACCGTGTTCTTGGGTCACGAAATTGACCAAACCGGAACCCGCCCTTTAGAGAAAGATCTTGACGCCGTGCGCCGTTTTCCAAAACCTGTTACCACGCGGCAGATGCAGCGTTTTCTCGGGATGGCAACGTACTTACGCGCGCATTTGCCTACGAATTTCGCGACAGCAGAAAAAATTCTCCGGCAAACTATACCTGCTAAACCCCTTACCAAACTCGTCTGGTCGGAAGACGCCCATATCGCGTTCAAGCATCTTAAGAACATCTTGGCGGAATCCGCAAGACTCGAGCGCATGGACCCACTACGCCCTACCGAGGTGCATTGCGACGCCTCGGCCACGTCGCTCGGGGCTATTCTGGTGCAAATTGACGAGGAAGGTACCCCACGAGTCATAGAATATGCTAGTCGTACGTTAAATGATACCGAAACGCGATATTCAAATTCTGAACGAGAATTACTCGCCATCGTGTGGGCGGTGACGAAGAAATTTAAGCACTATTTGGAACTGAAGGACTTTACGGTGTTCACCGACCATAAGGCGTTATTGGGAGAGCTGAAAACGACTCGGCTGATTTATTTGCAAACGAAACTTGCTCCTTTTCGGGCGAAACTGGTGTACAAACCGGGTCGATTCTTGAAGGGTCCGGATGCGCTTAGTCGCGTGGCAGTAAATGCCGCCGAGGGTCGCGAAGTCCCCGAGGAGGCCGAGCGCATTAAAATCATCGATAGTTATCATTCCGAACTCGGTCACCCCGGTTGGAAGAAAATATACCAGACCTTGCAAAAGCGGTATCACTGGCCGTCAATGAGACAAGATATCTGGAAACGGGTCCATTGTTGTCTGACGTGTTTTCGCTATAATGCTCGGACCACTAAAATTGGGACACAGTTGGAACCTATCGTGTCAACTCATGCGCGCGAACGCCTTACTCTCGATTTTTACGGTTCCCTACCTCTTTCCACCGAGGGACACCGCTACGCAATTATCGCCGTTGACCATTATAGTAAATACATGGTGGCCAAACCCGTGGCTCACGCAGATGCTACTACCGTCATCCCTTTTCTCGCCGAAGTTTTCCGCCAGTTTGGCCTCTTTGAGTTTATCCATACCGATTGTGATTCCGTATTTCGATCACGCGCATTTAAATGGTTTCTGCGCGACGCCGGCGTCCAACAGCACGTTGCACAAGCAACTCATTCGGAAGGGAACGGATGCTGCGAGCGCGCCATACGCACCCTGGGGCAGATTCAGGCCAAGCACGTCCAGCAGGACATTGAACGGTGGGACCAGTATATCCATAAATCCGTCCTGGCTTATAATAACACCATACACTCGGCCACCGGCGCAGCTCCAACCGAAGTTTTTTTTCAGCAGCCCGTCTGCCTCGAATCGGACAAACTCTTTGGTGTAGAACCGCCCTCAATCAAAACCGCGCTCGCCTCGATAGCCGATACCAACGCGAAGGCCCGAGACAAATTTTGCCGGTCCGCAAACCGCACAAAATGGCGAGATTTTGACCTGGGGACATTGTAGCCACTCGGCCGCGCTTGCCAACAGTACAACAGCACGCGGCCGATCGCAGGTTCCGTATCCAACAATTGGGTCCCTTCATCGTCATCCGGTACTTGGGTAAAGGCGAATATCACGTCGGGGCAGGGGGGGCCATTTGCAGGGCCAATGCCTGGGAGCTAGTACCCGCGCGCTGCCTACCACGCGAACCCGATCCCGTTTGGGCCGACCACGTGGTACCTCTATTTTTTCCCCTCTCCGACGACCCATATTTAAATGCGGATGTTCGCTTCGCCGACCCAGATTCCGGATTCTCACCTCAGGACAACGTCCTCCGTGATCACGACTATCTTTTAACTCAACCTGCTTCCGCAGTCCGCCCTGACCACACTTATTTTTCCTCAAAAAATGCAGTCGGAAAATTTCACCGACCCCATTTTTCTGGGGGGGGGGAGAGTAAGGGCCTCCTACCGGAACCCCTTAGAGCGACACCTACTAACAACAAAAAGTAACTCCCTTAGCCTGATCACTTGCCCACCTGAGTTTAACCAACAGGAAGATGGTAATCTTGATCGGAGGAGATAACGGAAAATGCATACTGTACTGTTCTGGCTTGGATTGAACTTGAGAACATCCAGTATTTGTTGAGGTGCTCCCTGCCGCATGGTTTTCTATGCTAGAATTTCTTGCGGGAGCGAAATTCACGAAATAGTAAGGGCCTCCTACCGGAACCCCTTAGAGCGACACCTACTAACAACAAAAAGTAACTCCCTTAGCCTGATCACTTGCCCACCTGAGTTTAACCAACAGGAAGATGGTAATCTTGATCGGAGGAGATGCGGAGAGGACCAGGAGACTGAGGAGTCACTTCGCTTTGGACTTCCGAACCATTGACTACTATTTTTTATTGTGTGACGCGCGCATTGACTGAGTGTTTGTGTTGCTGCCATCTGAACGGAGTACGGACTGAGAATAAATACTCTGTGAATTTAGTGCCCTGGCGGAGGACTTATTTATAAAACCTTACTAAATTTTTTCAGACGCGTGTGTTTTGAAGAAAATCTTGAGTGAGTCGACACTTTTAAGTACTGTATTTTGAACGCATCAAAATTCCGGTGATTTTGTCGAAACCATATTCGCTGTGTGCGGTGAAATCCTTCCGAACAGTGCGTTTTTACTTCTGTGTCTCCAGTGAGCCTTTCTTGATCTTACGTGATTTAATTGTCTAGTTTCAATGGAACAGTACATGCATATTCTTGATGTCTTTCTTATTTCGTTGTTCAATCGCAAGTTTATCGTGGCACGATGAATTGCCCCAGTGAAAGTGAGCGATGTAATGTTGAAGCTTTAAAAGTCCTGCTTAACGGCCCTCACTCCCGAGTCAGCCAAAGTAGCCCAGCAGGTCGTACTTGAGTTTGTCTTTCCCGGTTTGCAATATTCTATCCCTTTCTTAATTCTCCCTCATCTCTCAGATCCCCCGATGTTGCTCGGCCGTACCGCGCTTCGCCATTTCCCTCTCGCGCTGACAATAGACGGCAATCGCGCGTTTGTTGGATTTCAACGCAGCATCCAAAATCGCGCGGCTCCCACCCTCGCGATCGGCGACGGTATTTCATTTATCGACGGCGAGACTCGAGAACGCAAACAGATCACCGCCTTGCTGGTGCGCCATGCAGACCTGTTTCATCAGTGGTCTGGCAGGCGCGGATTTTTTCCAGAGCATACCGTAACCCTTAAGGCAACTAGTGACAAAATTCCCAACACGCGCTCATTTTGCCAATCAACGGAAATGAACTCCCTTTTCGTGACTCTTGTCGACGAGTATATAGAAGCCGGGATAATAGAACCTGCTTCCTCGCCCTACAACTCACCGGCATTTCTAACGGGGAAGAAGAATTCCGACCCACAGGCCCCTCCTCACCGCCACTGGCGTTTGGTGGAAAATTACCAGGGCATCAATGACATACTGGCAGATGACCGGTATCCCATGCCGGTCATACAGGATCTCCTTGCCGCCCTGGGACGCAACAATGCATATTTTTGCAGCCTTGATCTGCACGCCGCGTTCCATCACTTGCCAATTGCATTCGAGGACCGGCAAAAAACCTCGTTCTGGACACCGCGAGGTCAGATGCAGTATCGCGTCATGCCCTTTGGCTTAAAAAACGGCCCTGCTGCCTTCCAACGCGCGGTTAATCATATCTTGTGCCATTTTTTGTTTGAACGTTGCCTTGTTTATATGGACGATATCATTGTCTTCGGCGCAACGTTTGAACAGGTTTGCGAAAATTTGGAACTGATTTTTACGGCCCTCGAAGAGGCCGGAGCCGCGGTTGATCTTACGAAATCTACGTTTCTCGCGAAGAAGACGGTGTTTTTGGGTCATGAAATTGACCAAACGGGCACCCGCCCTCTGGAAAAAGATCTGGACGCCGTACGTTGGTTTCCGAAACCCATGACAACGCGCCAGATGCAGCGTTTTCTCGGCATGGCGACTTATTTGCGCGCGCATCTCCCCACTAACTTTGCGGCAGCCGAGAAAGCCCTTCGCCAAATCATACCCGCAAAACCGCTCACGAAACTGGTCTGGACACAGGAAGCCAATATCGCGTTTGAACATCTGAAAAATATTTTAGCCAATTCAGCCCGACTTGAGCGCATGGACCCGTTACGCGCAACGGAAGTTCATTGCGACGCATCGGCCACGTCGCTCGGCGCAATTTTAGCACAAATTGACAAGACCGGTCAGCTGGGGGTCATTGAGTATGCCAGCCAAACGTTGAATGATACCGAGACGCGTTATTCAAATTCCAAGAGAGAATTACTCGCGATTGTATGGGCAGTGACAAAGAAATTTAAACATTATCTCGAGATGAAGGATTTCACGGTCTACACCGACCACAAAGCGCTGTTGGGTGAGCTTAAAACAACTCGCTTCATCTACCTTCAGACGAAGCTCGCCCCTTTCCGCGCCAAACTGGTGTACAAACCGGGTCGATTTCTCAAAGGTCCTGACGCGCTGAGTCACGTTGTCGTGAACGCCTCGGAGGGTCGCGAAGTTCCAGACGAGGCCGAGTGAATGAAAATCATAGACAGTTACCATACGGAGCTCGGCCATCCCGGATGGAAGAAAATATATCAAACCCTGCATCAAAGGTATCATTGGCCATCTATGCGGCAAGATATATGGCAACGCGTCCATTCTTGCCAGACGTGTTTCAGATATAACGCTCGGACTACTAAGATCGGAACGCATATCAAGCCCGTCGTGTCTACACACGCGCGCAAACGCCTGACCCTCAACTTTTATGGTCCGTTACCCCTATCCGCAGATGGGCACCGCTATGCCATAATCGCCGTCGATCATTACAGTAAATACATGATCGCGAAACCGATCTGCAATGCGGATGCTGTTACCGTGATACCGTTCCTGGCCGAAGTTTTTTGCCAGTTTGGCGTTTTTAAGTTTGTACATACTGACTGCGATTCTGTTTTTTGTTCTCGCACTTTTAAATGGTTCCTTCGCAACGCCGGTATCCAGCAGCATGTCGCGCAAGCAACACACCCCAAAGGTAACGGATGTTGCGAGCGTGCAATTCGTACCCTGGGTCAAATACAAGCCAAGCAGGTCCAACAGGATAGCGCTCGCTGGGACCAGCATCTTCATAAGTTGGTCACCGCTTACAACAATACGGTTCATTCAACCACCGGAGTGGCACCGACCGAGGCTTTCTTTAATCATCCAGTATGCCTCGAATCGGATAAAATTTTCGGTGTTGAACCCCCGTCCATCGAGCAAGCAGTCGCACAAATTGCAGAAAAAAGCGCCAAAGCCCGCAACAAATTTTGTAATTCCGCAAATCGTAAAAAATGGCCAAGATTCCGACCCAGAGATGTCATGGCTACGCGACCCCGCTTACCGACCGTACAGCAACACGCCGCCGACCGGAGGTTTCACGTTCAGCAGCTCGGACCCTTCATAGTTATTCGGTATTTGGGAAATGGCGAGTATCACGTAGGTGCAGGCAGCGCAATTTGTCGGGCCAATGCCTGGGAATTAGTACCTGCGCGATGCCTCCCCTGCAAACCCGACCCGGTTTGGGTAGAGCACGTCAAACCGTTATTTTTTCCTCTTTTCGAAGATCCATATCTGAACGCAGATGTCCGGTTTGCGGATCCCAATGCCGGCTTTTCTCCTCAAAGCAACGTTCTCCGCGATCACGATTATCTCATGACTCGACCTGCTTCCGCAGCCCGTCCCGACCATACCTATTTTTCCTCAAAAAACGCAGTCGGAAATCATTCTCGACCCCATTTTTCTGGGGGGGGGAGAGTAAGGGCTCCCTATCGGAATCCCTTAGAGCGACATCTATACCCACGAACTAAGAAATACTTTAGTCTGATCAGTTTTTTTTTATTGTGTGACGCGCGAATTGACTGAGTGTTTGTGTTGCTGCCATCTGAACGGAGTACGGACTGAGAATAAATACTCTGTGAATCTAGTGCCCTGGCGGAGGACTTATTTATAAAACCTTACTCCATAACCTCGCTTCAGTAAGGGCTCCCTATCGGAATCCCTTAGAGCGACATCTATACCCACGAACTAAGAAATACTTTAGTCTGATCAGTTTACCCACCCAAGCTTGTCTAGCAGGAAGTTGGCTATCTTGATCAGAGGGGATGCGGAGAGGACCCAGACATTGGAACTTCACTTTGCTCTTGACCTTTGATGAGCTGACATTAACTGTTGTTTTTATTGTGTGCAATCTCTGACTTGACTTTGTGTGTGTGTTCCTGCCATCTGAACGGAGTCACCGTGAATAAAGACTCTGTGTAAAACTGTGCCCTGGCGGAAGACTTTATTACGAATCCTTACTCTTCCGCATTCGTTCCACTCCCAAATTGTTAACATCGGTTATTATTAGTTTTGTGTTGCACCGCATGGACGAACACATCAAGGGAGATAAGTAGTGCACAGAGGTCGTTCGTTGTTTCCTTGGAGCGTGAGCTTTTTGGTCGACAACCAAAATGATGAAGGATGATAATTTCGACAGACTTTTCATGTGTCGGACAAGCAAGACTCATTCAGACTCATTAGATATTCCAACAGAATATTTTGAATTTTTTTTTACTTTCTACCTCAAATCGACTACAAATCGGCCAATAAACAAGCACACTGTGCCAATTACCAAATAAGTAATTTCATTATTTGAAAATAATAATTAGCAAATGATAATCCAGCCGGAAATTCAAAGGTTTAGCGGTAACTATGGTATGGGTACATGTGCTTTCATTTCGAATTTTTATTTTCAATGCAATACTTTGATAGGCATTGCTTCTTCGAAGTGCACTCTTCTCACGCGATTATGAGCCGATCCTCTGTTTTTATGTGCCAAGACGGCATACATGCTGGGGTACTCTTTCCTCAAGATCCCCGATTGTGTGCTGCCCTTAAGAGACAATACCCATTTTTAATAAAACGTATTCTTACAGCGCAGTACAGTGGTGGTAAGTATATGAATAGAGAGGATCGAGTACATCGCATAGGTTCGAAGTGCCGCCGCAGCCCCTATACTTCAATCGTTTTAGTACATACAATACTTCTATACTTTACAGTTTACAGTGAGTTCGCACTACAGAACATATGCACTAAACGGCGGCGACCTGATCCAAGTCCAACAATGATTCAAGCAAATTTGCGCCATCTTCTGAATGCTCGGGGGTTTTCTTTGAAGATATTTAACATACAGACGGGCATCACGGGCAGCTAAGAATTACAATGGGCAATATCCTAGTCATGTTCAGTTTGCACTTTTGTGAATCATACAGCACCCTGACGGCATACGCGGCACTTCAAGGGTCAGCGTCCGACAGCAGCTGGTGATGTCATGTGAGCACCCTCTCCACCGGTTTGAGGAGTCTGAGGACCCCCCTCCCCCCTTCTGTCTGTCACGTGCACGTATGGTAACGTATTCGGTAGAACAACCCGTCCGCGAGGACGACGGACAAAGTTGCCGTTTTTACTGAGGTCCTAATTTTGTTTGCAAGTGGCGGAGAGAAACATTGTGGCTTTATTTTTCATGTTTTTACGATTCAGTCTGCTTTGAATCCATGTAAAAGGCATGTACAGTCTTTCTTGTTAGTTTTTCTTAAATCGTTTGTTTTGTAGGAAAACCTTTTCATAATTCAGTACAATACATGTATTAAATTGGACACAGCTTCAAATTTTTCAGGATCAGTCATCACTCAAGGATAGGCTATCGAATCATCAAACCTCCCAGATCGCCCACCAGCACCGCGCACCGCCGCCGCCCGTGAGTGGACTTCTCCCCAGAGCTCACATATGAGCTGCCGAATTTACGCTGCCCCCCCTTCCCCCTGCCTCACTCCCCATGCAGCTTCAGTCCCTCTCTTGTGCATATGCTTCAGCAAATTCAGAAAGTGGAGCCTGGCTGTTTTGGGATGAAACGGTGTAGGACTCACACTGCACTCATTGCTCTATTAAAATGCAGAAATTTGTATACTTGAAAAAACAGGAAGAAATTTCCACAGTTCATGCCTGAACCTGAGTTTTTCCACAAGAAATTCCAAGCAAAAAAAATGAGCAAATTGCATATGAATACATGCAATTTATATTTTTTGCGCAAGGTTTCTTTTTTGCAGGAGTAAAATAGATATTTTTAGAGTTATTAATGAACAAGTGTGTGTCCGTCGAAAAAATTGGAAGTTTTGTACCTTTACCCTCAAGGCACATTCAAATTATAAATTTTGATTTTATGCATTGTCTTTTGGAGGAATGAAGAGGTTATTTGTATCCCTTGCCTTGAGGCATATATTAACAAACATTAGCACGCAATTTTTTTAATTTCAAAAAACATGTTTGAAATACAAATCAGCCACTCCTTGAAAAAAATATTACCGAGTCCAACATTTTAATTTGAGAAAACACTCTCAACATACAGATAAAAAACTCATGCAAACTCAACGCATTTTTATAATTTGTTAAAATTGAAATGCAATCACATTTTCAAAAAATTGGTCATTTCTTACAGGATCAAATTTGTAAAATTAGCATGGAAATTCAGTTTGCACATGAGATTGAAAATCATTCATAGTTTTTGGTGTGTCATTCTGACTTGAATCTTGCCCTGTACATCACTCAAACACATTTTATTTGGAAAATTTCATAGAAAAGTTATTCAAAAACTCCTTCACCGGCTCAAATAACTTCATGACAGTGACCAACGTTTTCATGTGATTTTCAAAGAATTTGAAGAGAAATTACCTTGAAAAATTAAAGAAAAAAACTTGAGGAATATCAACTGCTGCTAGAATTTCTGACATATATATAAAGGCTGTAAATGGAATTACTGTACATCCATATTCATCCTTTTTCAATCATTTGAATCATTTTTTTTTTAATCTACGACTGGATAATTCAATAGAAGAAAAAAATCAAATCACTATTGCAAAAGTTTAGATAGTGATGGTTGCCTGCTCTAATCAATAAAACAATGCATCAAAGATTTTTAAAAAGCTGCATAAAATGGACCTTTCTTGGTTCATGAAGGACATAATATTACACATACAGTAAAATCTTGTTACAACAAATACCGTTACAACAAATTGTTCGATACAACAAACTTTTTTTCAAGTCCCGGCAGAAAGCCTATAGACTACATGTTAAAAAAATCTCATTACAACAAACTTGAGAATTCTGTTATAACAAACTTTTTTGACACAATTTTTTTGGTTTTTGTGGAAAAATTTGGAAAAATTACTTGAAATTTGCTGGTGTTATTCACCATTGAAGCCTGAGTCAAAAGAGGCCTCAATAGAGGCCCAAATGTTTCAAAATCTCCATGGGATCCACCCAAGAGAGAGTTTTTTCACCCTGCCATGAAACCCCTTCATCCCTGGAACACAGCAAAAATTGCATGTAGAATTGTTTGGACCCCTGGAGATTAATCCAAACATTCTGTTTCCCATGAACTTGCAGGAAGGACAGTCAAATACAAAAAACTTTAATACAGTAGAATAACTGCCCCAACAGCAATGACTTCCCTGGAATACATTTTTTTAAANTTTTAGGTGTGCATCTTTATTTTTATTCTTCAGAAGATGCTGGAGAACTGCTCCTTGGTTGGATATTTGGATAGATTCTGTGGACTTCTTGGTTCATTGTTTGATCCTGTAAATTTAAAAAAATGTATTCCAGGGAAGTCATTGCTGTTGGGGCAGTTATTCTACTGTATTAAAGTTTTTTGTATTTGACTGTCCTTCCTGCAAGTTCATGGGAAACAGAATGTTTGGATTAATCTCCAGGGGTCCAAACAATTCTACATGCAATTTTTGCTGTGTTCCAGGGATGAAGGGGTTTCATGGCAGGGTGAAAAAACTCTCTCTTGGGTGGATCCCATGGAGATTTTGAAACATTTGGGCCTCTATTGAGGCCTCTTTTGACTCAGGCTTCAATGGTGAATAACACCAGCAAATTTCAAGTAATTTTTCCAAATTTTTCCACAAAAACCAAAAAAATTGTGTCAAAAAAGTTTGTTATAACAGAATTCTCAAGTTTGTTGTAATGAGATTTTTTTAACATGTAGTCTATAGGCTTTCTGCCGGGACTTGAAAAAAAGTTTGTTGTATCGAACAATTTGTTGTAACGGTATTTGTTGTAACAAGATTTTACTGTATGTGTAATATTATGTCCTTCATGAACCAAGAAAGGTCCATTTTATGCAGCTTTTTAAAAATCTTTGATGCATTGTTTTATTGATTAGAGCAGGCAACCATCACTATCTAAACTTTTGCAATAGTGATTTGATTTTTTTCTTCTATTGAATTATCCAGTCGTAGATTAAAAAAAAAATGATTCAAATGATTGAAAAAGGATGAATATGGATGTACAGTAATTCCATTTACAGCCTTTATATATATGTCAGAAATTCTAGCAGCAGTTGATATTCCTCAAGTTTTTTTCTTTAATTTTTCAAGGTAATTTCTCTTCAAATTCTTTGAAAATCACATGAAAACGTTGGTCACTGTCATGAAGTTATTTGAGCCGGTGAAGGAGTTTTTGAATAACTTTTCTATGAAATTTTCCAAATAAAATGTGTTTGAGTGATGTACAGGGCAAGATTCAAGTCAGAATGACACACCAAAAACTATGAATGATTTTCAATCTCATGTGCAAACTGAATTTCCATGCTAATTTTACAAATTTGATCCTGTAAGAAATGACCAATTTTTTGAAAATGTGATTGCATTTCAATTTTAACAAATTATAAAAATGCGTTGAGTTTGCATGAGTTTTTTATCTGTATGTTGAGAGTGTTTTCTCAAATTAAAATGTTGGACTCGGTAATATTTTTTTCAAGGAGTGGCTGATTTGTATTTCAAACATGTTTTTTGAAATTAAAAAAATTGCGTGCTAATGTTTGTTAATATATGCCTCAAGGCAAGGGATACAAATAACCTCTTCATTCC
>CAJPEX010006334.1:0-12991 GCA_905338405.1 Notodromas monacha | reverse complement strand
GATGATGATCCACTTCAGGAAAATAATTGTCTATAATTGTGCTGTAAAAAATAAAAAGGGTTTGACAATTTTTTTCATTGTTTTGTGATTAAAAAGTAACACCTGAACTCGAAGGAATTCCCGTGAGACGAGTCACACGAACCCTGATCATCAAAAGCCTCTGACGTTAAAATTCCGGGACATTTTCCATTCCTCGTGTGCAATATTTCTTCCGCTTTGACAACTTCCACCAGACTCTCGTTTCCGGTTTGCAAATGAGTGTTTCTCTGCTGATCCTCGTCGTCGTCGTTTAAAACGTCAGCTAAAGTATTGTCGGATCCGGAAATGAAACCTCCGCCTTCGGATCTCATTGCACCAAGGCTGATTTGCGTGACGGATGTTGACGACGACGACGACGACGACGAGGATTTTTTCATTTTTGATACGACGTTGTCGCGAGGCATGAGGTTGGGTGTTATTGTCTTCGACGTCGATGTGCCAGTGTCCGAAATTTGTTGCCCGGACTTCCGACGACGACGACGACGTCGGATGGACGAGGTCGACAGGGATGAGAGGTCTGAAATTGGCGTCCGTTTTCCTGACATTTTTTTATTTTATTATAGTATTTAGAAAACCGAAAACATATAGAATTTATTCCCGATGTCGGTCAAGTTATTGAAAGTTCGTGTTAAAATTTAGTCAGCTTTTGAAAAATGCTTGTGAGGCGCTCATCGGACGAATAACCGCGAACGACGTTGTCAAAAAAGCGAGGTTTACCCTAAAATTGCTTTTGTAATGAATTTTTTAAAGAAAAAATGGCTGGTTTGTACTGTATACAGTTCATGTGTAGTAATTGAGATGAATTTGAACAAAATAATTTCAAAAAATGGAAACAAAGTTCACAAATGAATCGAGGATAAAAACCCCTGAACTGGTTTTTTTAAAATAAAATTTCGAAGAAATTATGGGCTTACTTTCAAAGCCATTTAATATGACTATACACAAAATATGTCTAGTAATTATAAAAAAAAACTTGAACAAAATAATTAAACCAGAAAAGGCAACAAAGTCGACAAAGAAAGCAGGCATTTAAACCCCAGAACTGAATTTTGGAATAAAATATTGAGGAGAAAATATACTTATTTCCAAAATCATGGATTATCTATACACAGATTGTGTCTAGTAATTTAGACATAAACCTAGCCCAAGAAGTTTGAATATTTTAGTCATTTAGTGAACGTACTAAGTCAAAAAAAATAACAGAGCTCAAAAACCAGCTTGTTTTTAGATATTTTTTTTAAGATCCAAAGACCTACATTTTTGACTTTTTTCTACTCTTTAGTTTTTGCTCCCATATTTAAGGATTTAAACATAAAAATGAAGGAAATTTTGAAGAAAAAAACCTGAGATCAGTACCTGAAAAAAATGAGACCAAAAACGAATTCTTCAAGATCATTCATTCATCGGCAATCAGTAATTCGAAGGCATCGAATCCTTCAAAAAATTGAAAGGATTCTTTCAAAATATAATAATTCAACTCTATTTTTTGTTCACCGGGTTTTTAACTGAAGAAATGTGTCGAAGTTTAATTACAGATTATTTTATTATATTTTCTAGGTACGGTTATCAAAGTGATCCGAATCCTGATTTTTCACACGTTTTATTACCATCCTGGAAAATTCACTTTGAATGAAAGAAAATAATTCCGAAGGAACTTTATGGCGGTACGTAAAAATCCCAAGGTCTAGTCGTTGATTTATGTTTAAAAACTAAATTTGCAAGTGTTCCGAATGAATCCCTTGCATATTCTTTCCGGTGTAACAAACTATATGAGGAAATCCTCCCAGAAAATGTCCAACAATGAAATATGGTAATTGTTGAGCGAAAAATTCAGTTCAGCAATTTAGCAGTTGTATAGTTTCGCCCAACTCGACCGTGTCAACATTTTCCAAAAAGGCCTTGAACCGCAAAACACGAGAGATTTTCTCATCCTTCAATTTTGTATGCCTCAATTTTAAACTTTTCGCTTTTATTGTTTCGATGACTATATAGACTGCGAGTAACATCTTGAGGTCAGTTCAAGCACGAGTTATAATCGAGGGAGTACATGTACAGTATAAAAGCATTGATTCGTTTGTTGTGGTATTGCGAAGCAATTTTCGAACCTTGTACTTTTTCCGTGGATAATTTTCTCTCAAGGGAACTCAGTACATCTTCATTTTTTTTTTTAGTTTCAAAGAACAACATCCTTCTTTGCTGAAGAACAGAGCCAATTTTTTAACAATTTCCTCTCGCAATTAAACCTCGGCTTCTGTACATAAGANACTTTTTCCGTGGATAATTTTCTCTCAAGGGAACTCAGTACATCTTCATTTTTTTTTTTAGTTTCAAAGAACAACATCCTTCTTTGCTGAAGAACAGAGCCAATTTTTTAACAATTTCCTCTCGCAATTAAACCTCGGCTTCTGTACATAAGAGCAGCAGGCGAAACAGTTCGAAAGAGATTCAAAAGGAGAAAATTTTACTGTATTTGCATTTTTAATTTCTGCATGAGTGGAATAATTACAATAAAATAAACGTTGAAAAATTCATTATAAGGAGTACATCTTTGTATTAAAAAAATTTCATCAACAATCTCGATAAAATTTCAAAATTTCAATGTTTAAACCACTCTTCAGCGGAAGTTTAAATCCACTGCAACAAGCTGAGAAATCTCGTTATAAGGAGCATACTTCCTTGTAACGCAAATTTATTTTGTTTCCATCACGTCCTCAAGAAAATTCCAAACGTCAATCTAGTGCCCTATCTTTAGCAAAAGTAGAATTCCACTTCAACAAACTGAAAATTTTCATTATAAGGAGTAGATCTTTGTATGAAACAAATTTTTGTCACGTCCTCGATAAAATTTCCAAATGTCAACCTAAAGCACTCTTTAGCAAAATTAGAATATTCTACTACAACAAGCCAAGAAAGGTCATAATAAGGATCATATTCCTTTGTAACGAAAATTTATTTTGATTCACTCACGTCCTCGAAAAAATTTCAAAATGTCAACCTATAAAGAACTTTATAGCAAAAGTAGAATTCCTCTACGACAAGGTTAAAAAATTTACTTCTTCGAAAATAAATTTCATTTTCAATAATTTTGAAAAAAAAATGAATTTTTTCGGTCACGATCTCAAGAAAATTTCCAATTGTCAATCTACATATAGCAGAAGTGAAATTCCATTTCAACAAGCCAAGAAATTTACTTCTTTAAAAACAAAAAAAGAATTCATTCACTTTCAAGAAAATTTTCAAGTGTCAATCTGTAGCACTCTACTGTAAATTACGAAAAGCTGAGGAATGTCATTTAAAGAGTGTACCTCTCTGTAAAAAAAATATATATATTTCGTTTGACTCACGTTCTCGGGAATATCTCCGAATGTCATTCACTCTATCGCAGGGGTCGTCGAAAGCGAGGTCATGTCGATTCGTGTACAAAGTTGCGACTCTGCGGTTGTCAGGCCACGCTTGATGCTGACCCAGCTCGGCTTTTGTTGATTCTCGTCGATTCCTCGAGTGATGCTCATCATCATGACGACGATGATGATGATGATGATTGTGATGATGGGCATTTTCCGTGTTGCCGATATTTTGCCACAAAACGCGAATGGCTGCGATCACGGCGAAAAGTGCTGCCAGGAATGCCAACAGTTGACTGCATGACGGTATTTTCACCTGGCAAACGATTTTCATCAACAACAACAACAACAAAAAAAGCACACAAAAATTTAGTAGATTAAAAAATTAATCTAAAAAACCACGTTTTGAAAAAGGAAAAAATAACCTTAAACGTGGTGCGCATCTATTTCATTTGCATTTCACTTCTTCCCAACAATCTCCATGCGCACCATGTTTAAGGTTATTTTTTCCTTTTTCAAAACGTGGTTTTTTAGATTAATTTTTTAATCTACTAAATTTTTTTGTGCTTTTTAGTCTTACTTGAAAAACTTGGTTTTTTAGATTAATTTTTTAATCTACTATAATTATTTTTTTCTTTTAAAAAAATATTCTTATAATTTTTCTTTTCACAAAAGATTGCATTGTCATCAGTTTCTAAGCTATCCTGAAAGTTTCAGCTTGCTAGCTATAGTCGGGAAGTGAGCAAAATTTAAGTTGCAAAATTTGATCCAGACAAACAAACGGACAAGAAAGCGAGTTAATAAAAACGTGTTAATTAAATTAAAAAGGAAATAAATTTTTTAATTAGGGGAATAAACCGGGAGTTGGAGTTTTTGCAATACCTCGGCTTCTCGTTGGTCTTCTTGTAGTTGTAGACAGAGATTGTGGATCTTTTGGACAATACAGAGGGCTTCTGCAAATTGCTGGCTGTTGCTGTTACTTGCGAATCTCAGCTGGAAAGGCCTCGTCGCACCGTTTGGCTTCAGCTTGAGGATTTTCATCAAAAAGCATCTTATTTTCAGGAAGTCATAGAAATAATAAATGTCATACAATTTTCCTAAACACTTGATTTACTCTTAAAGAAAATCTTCACCATTTTATCAGGAGGAGTCATTTTCCAGTTAGATATTTTTTTTCGGATGGAAAAATCACCAAAATTTCGGCTAAATTGTCGATACATTTTTTTTGGGTGCTTAATCTCCTGCTTCAGAAGTTTCGTCGCACTGTTTTGCTTCTGCTTGAGGATTTGGTCAAGAAACATTTTATTTTCAGGAGCTCATAGAAATGATAAAAATCATGCAATTTTCCTGAAGACTTCATCTACTCTTTAAAACATTCCTCGCCTTTTCATAAGGAGGAGTTATTTCCCAGTAAGATATTTTTTGCCGAAAAAAAATCACCAGAATTCGGACTACGAATTTTAGATGAACTATTTCTGCTGAATCTTAGGCTTGATCAGTTTCGTCGCACCGTTTGGCTCCAGCTAATTGAGGATTTTATGAAGAAGCATTTTATCTTCAATAAGAGGTCATATAGAAATGATGAAAATCATGCAATTTTTCTAAAGATTCAATGTAATCTTAAAGAAAATCATTTTATACGAGTATTTGTAAGGAGTAATTTTCAATTTAGATTCTTTTAGATGAAAAAAATTATTAAAAGCGGACTAAATTTGTTATGAAAATATTTTTGCTGAATCTTAGGCTTTGTCAGTTTCGTCGCACCGTTTTGATTCTGTTCGAGGATTTCATCAAAAAACATTTTATTTTTAAGAGGTCGTAGAAATAATGAAAGTCATGCAGTTTTCCTAAACACTTGATTTACTCTTGAAGAAAATCTTTACCTTTTTATCAGGAGGAGTCATTTTCGAGTTAGTTTTTTTTTTTGGAGGAAAAAAATCACCACAAATCGGGCTAAATTTTGAATTAAAATATTTACGCTAAATCCTCGGCTTCATGAGATTCGTCGCACAGTTTTAATTCTGCTCGAGGATTTCATCGAAAAGCATTTTATTTTCAGGAGGTCGTAGAAATTATAAAAATCATGCAATTTTCCTGAAGACTTCCTTTACTTTTAAAGAAAATTCATACCTCTTTATAAGGAGGATTTTCGAGTTACTGCAAATCTTTTTAAATGAAAAAAATTACCACAATTCGGACTAAATTTTAGATAAAAATATTTTTGCCGAATCTTGGGCTTCAGGAGATTCGTTGCACAGATTTGATTCTGATCGAGAATTCAATCGAAAAGCTTTTAGAGGAGGTCAACATCGTCACACATACACCAGCAGGCACTTTTTTTTTACAAACACTTTGTCGAAGACGGCTTCACCAAACACTGATGCCTTCCTCAACGCTGCAGACCAAGAAGACCAGCGCACATTGCGCCATCCAGTCATAATGATGACTGGAACTGGACTGGCCTGCTCTACCGGCTTCCAGAATTTTCTGGAAGCGCCGCGCATGCGCGCCGCCATCTCTACTCCCCGCAACTTCGCCTACGCCGATTGGGCTTGCCGTTCCCGCCGCCGGTGACGAAAACGGAAAGCCCAAGGGGGGTTCTGTTGCGGGTCGACTAGATGTAGCCCGCAGCGCATGAACAGGAGAGGCACAGAAAGTGCGACACAGCGCATGGAAACGCTACGTCGTACGAGAAAATAAATTTGAGAATATTGTGGAACAAAAAAGAACAAATATTTTTATCCAAACATTATGAAACCTGAAGATATTGATCTTCAGGAAAAATATTCCANTTCACTGGGGTGTGACTAATTTTCTGTTTGTAAAATTCTTCATAATTCCTTTCATCAAGTGATGATTCACTTGGTGGAATGTTTTTCCTGAAGATCAATATCTTCAGGTTTCATAATGTTTTTAATAAAAGATGTTTCTATTATTATCTTGAATTGTTTGGAATTTTCGAGATATTTGTTTTTATGTACGACGTGGCGTTTCCTACGCTGCGTCGTACTTTCTGTGCCTCTCCTGTTCCTGCGCTGCGGGCGACATCTAGTCGACCCACGACAGAAATAATAAAAATCGTGCAATTTTCCTACAGGCTTCTGCTTTTAAATAAAATGCATCAATCTGCATGAGGAGGAGTTATTATCAAGTTAGATCTTATTATCATGATCTATACTTTCAAATAAAATCGATCAATAAATCCCTTCTCACCAGTTTTTCGATGAAATTTCCAGATTCCAAGCACAATGCCGACAACACAGCTGCTCTGTCGCGTGTGAAAAATACTGCTTCCGAAAACCTTTCCTCCTTCTTTCGTGGGATTTTGAAATCATTGTCCTCCTAATCAACAAATTATAAATTTTTTTTGCTTGAAAAAGGCGGCCAATTTGTTTGCTTTTCGTGCAATGGCGAAAATTGTCTTACTTGAGGAGGACAAGTGAATCGTTCTTCAGAGTTGCCGTGACTTCCGGGCCTTTTGTTGATCGGATTTCCCTGGGATATAAAAAATTAATCCAATAAAGTAAACAATTATGCGATTAGCTCACGAAAACTTGAACATGGAAAGGATGTTGAAAAAGGGAACTCACCTGAAAATCCTCGGTGGGGAAAATAACTGTTGAAATTCGGTCCCAAACGGCGCAGCTCAAGAAGACGATAAAAATAATCCCTGCGTAAATTAAAGGCAATTTCTGACAGCCGCTCATGTTGTGAAGAGAAACACTCTTTTGCATCATCAATCAACTTCGAAGATGGAGAAATAACAACAAAGTTGTGCGTAAGCATTTTCTTCCGCAGGGCTATTATTTTAAAATAAAATTCGTGGCGAAAACGACCCCCTTGAAGACTCTCTTTTTCTGAAATAAAATAATGAGGGTGGAAGAAAAAAAGCTTTTGAAAGATCACCTCGTCATTCGCCTTCAAAGAGTTTTTATCAGATCCACGTTTTTTCCCGAGAAAAACGGGATGATGGTTTTTAGATTCGGGGTTTCGGAGTCATTTGAAGGCTTTTTCTTCCAGTTCGTTTTTTTTTAGTGGATACTTTTGCCTTTATTTGAAACATGTTTTAACGAGAAAAGTGTGTTTCTTAGTATCATGACCTGAGGTCTTGAGTCACGGCTGTCGAAATTTTTCGAAAAGTATCAATTTTCTGGTATTTTGGAACATGATTTGGCACCTGAAAGATATAAATCTCAGATGAATTTTCGATCCTCAGCAGCTGATTGATGCATTGCGTAAACTGAATTCAAACAGCAAAGAAATTCACAGCATTTGGATTGACTTGCTGATTTGCGATTTTATTTATCGAATATTTTTGGAAATTTCGGAGATTTCTCATTCTTTTCTACGGGAAATTAATGAAATGCTCTGCGATTCAATCAAGTTCACTGTCTGCAAAATACCGGGAAAAATGTCCAGTCACTTGAAATGAAATTTGGGCAAAGAGAATGAAATTTGATGAGAAAATTTTAAAAATGAAGTTTTGATGACAATGTCTCATTTTTGCTTCCAAATATGCTCATCTGGTGGTCCAATAAAAAGTTGCACAGATGCAGAAAGATACATTTCAATAATTTTTGAGACCTTTTCTCCTGTGAAATACTGAGTCTTATTTATTCAAATAGCCCAGAAAATATTTTCAGATGCCATTTTAAATTTGTCATACCCCCAAAATTATCTCTGATAAGCATAAACAACATTTCAATAAAATTCTTCTTTATTTTGATCCTCCCAAAAATTTACCCCAAGGATTCACAAGAGGAATAATTTTCATTTCCAAAATATGCAATGAACATCATTCCTCCATTCCCCTGAATAAATTTTGTAATTTGAATGTTGTCTAGTCATATTACTGACTACAACGTACAAACACTTTCTACAGCCCTTTTAAGCTTATGTATTTCCACTACGCTTGGCTGCGCTTGGTGCACTAGCAATTATATTTCAAAATCCTGTTGTCAACCAAATATTTTCTCAATTGCACTCACGCTTCTTTCATTTGAAAGAAAGTATGATGCCCTCAATCTGCATCGGTCTCTATGCACAATTTTTGACTTTGGCCAACCAAGGCCAACCAACCTGTATATATGCAGGTGCATTTTATGTTGCATTAAGTTTTACCACACCTGACTCTGACTGAACATCTTGTTGATTTTGTTTTTCTCTGCAACAAAACTGTATTTGTATCTACTGTGTGAAGGATAAAATAAATAACCTAAATTACTCTCACGGATTAACTTTTGTGTTTCCTTCAAAAGCCGCAGAAAACTATTTAAACCTCCAACTCCACTTATCAACTGTAAGCAATAAAGTACAACAGTGCTTGATCAAGAAAGTCTTTTATTTACCTTAATAGTTTTTTGGACAACAGTTGTGTATTTCAATTAAATGCTTGAACAAATTTATGGAAATTTCTGTTTTGTCAAGTACTTCTTTGTCTGCATACCCAGCATAAATAAAATAAATGTAGTGCAGCAAAGTGATAAAATCAATTTGAAAGATTTCTGTATAGCTTCACAACTCTCAAAAATGGATTGCGTTAATTGATGGTCTCAATCTTCTTATTCCAGAAAATGTTTTGAAGTGAAAGCCATACAAGGGAATTTATAATATGGAGTTCATGGATTTTGTCGTCGTTTTTTTCCAGGACCCGCATATAATATATAAATTACAGTCCACTTTTTTCGGGGAATTTATGGATATGAGACGAGTCTTGTATCTTCAAGACAGGATATTTCTCAGATGCGGCTCTTTTGTGAAATACCCCCGTGCCCCGACGTAATTCACGTTTATTGCAGCTTTTCAAAACATGGGGTATATTTTTTTTATCCCAGAAATGTATTACGATACCAACGGGACAAGGTTGATGAAAAGCCCTTGGGTTGATCGAGTGACCCCAGAGGTTTATTTGCATGTGAAAAGCCCCGGCTTGTTAGCGAAGATGTTTCGGGTCATGGGTCCGTTTCTGAGTCGTGATCCAGTGAACATTGAGGCAGACACTGTGTCTGCTTCTTCTTTTACTATACTTTAGTTTAAATTTTTCTCGGCTTTTTTATTTTTTTAGTTGTGACATTGCCCAACATGAGCGATAAGAAACAAATAACCCCCGTGATGGATGATCCGTGCTGGCGGGATTCGTCGAGGTGCGAAAAATACAAAAGGGTTAAATTCTAATGTCTTTATGCTAGGATTATTTTGCTTGTATTTTTAAATGATAAATTGAATTTGCATGCAGTAGAGTACAGTACTGCAACTGACTCGGTTTTATAAATAAATTCTCCAGGAAGTTGCATTCCCGTCTCTTGAAAATGTTTTGAACTCGGTTGTTGGGTAATTTTCTGAATTAAAAAAGCTGAATTTATGTGAGGCTGGGGGAATGATTGATTTCAAAATGAAACCTTTGGAGTTTGTCCCTGTTTTCAGTTTGCTGAAAGTTTTGATTTTAGTTCAACTTTTGGGATTGGGATCATTCAAAATGGGTTTTAATCACATCATAAGCCCAGGATATTTTGTAAATCGGTTTCTGATAAGAACACAATATTTTTCGGCATGTTCTGTGTCAAACATCAGAAAATAATTCACGCTGAATTTTAATTGAAGCCAAACCAACTGTTGGAAAGAATGTCTTCTGCAATCCCTAACCAAGTGTCATAACTTGAAAGTGGTTCTATCCAGGAATAAATTGAGCTTTTAATATTTGTAAGCCATATATTTTTATGCCAAAGACACATGCATAAGTAATCATTTCAAAAATCCCCCTGTCAAAAATAAGAGGTTTAAAAAAACAAATGGAGGCAGAAACTTTTCATCACTCGTAGAAATTACAAATAAACAGCAGAACAATGCGTACTTGATTCGAATTGAATCGCAGATTTTAAAAATAATGCGTTTTGCAATCACTAGTCATTCATTATTATTGCCTTGTCTTGAAAGTGGTACAATCCAGAAATAATTCGAGTGTCAAAAAATCGTAAACCATACAATTTCATGCCAAAGACACTAAAAAACATGCATAAATAATAATTTCTAAAATTCCCTTTCAGAAATAAGAGCACCAAGAAAAAGAGGGAATTTGCATTTTTCACAGCAAAAAAAGAAAAAAGTGGAGCACAATAATGCTTGCTGAAATGTCTTGTACCATCACAATCAAATTGCCTCATCCTTTTGAAAGTGTTAAAATCCAGGCGTAAATTCATCTTTTAAAAATCCCACGCAATAAATCGTCATGCCAAAAAGGGCGCTGAATAAAATCTGCACAAATGTTCATTTAAAAAATTTCCCTTCAAAAAATAATCTATATCTGAAATAAAAACAAGTCAGGGGGAAAAGTTTGCATCATTTTTTCATCTGTAAAAAAATCAGAGAACATCTGACACGTGACCTTGCTGGTATGCAGTTGAATTTAGAAGCAGTCCATAAAAATTCCATCAGCAAAAAGCTTCTTCTTCTCTATACAGTGAGACCCCAAGATGTGGACATAATTGGTGCATCAAGAGTGTCCCTAAGTTGAATTGTCCCTAAGTCGAGCCTTGTTTTCCCATAGACTTACATGATATAATTTTTAATTGGTGTTTTATGGAAGAAATATTCTGCAGTATTCCCTGAAAAAAAAATAGTTTTCCACTTGAATTTGAATTAGTGAATAAATTTTGAACTCAATAAGAACATTTTGGAGCATTGAATAGTGTATCTCTGTACTGCACATTGAAATTTTGGCATCTACAAAAATAACAATCAAGTGAAAAAAATGTAGATTTAGATCTATGTAGATTTAGATCTATGATGGAGGTAATTTTTTTAAATTAGCTAAATGGATGGTAAATTGGTGAGAGAAGTGCCCAAGAACTTTTCTTGCATCAATTTTAGGGTTGGAAATATCTGTTTCTTGTTATTTGGTTTGAAACTTATTTGCAATTTCATCACAAAATGTACCTATGTTGAGTAAGTGTCCTCATGTTGGGCCTTTTTTATTAATTTTTTCTGGGAAAATAAGTGTCCCTATGTCAAAATGTCCGCAGGTCGAGGTGTCCGCATGTGGGGGTCTCACTGTATACTGTAGTACAGTACATAAAAGTCATCTTCAGCAAAAATAAAATAAATAAATCATCAGACGAAAACCAGAGCAAATATCAAGAAAACCCGAGCAAAATAGGGCATTTGAAGAGCTAGTGCAATCCCGCCTCGGGGTTGGGAAATTATTAATCGCGTGAATTTTCCTCCCCCCGCGGGGCTCTTTTTTCTTCGCCTTGACCCTGAATGATTAACCTATCCCCGGGTTGCATAACAACGAGGTCTACGAGCCCCGGGAACGAAATTCCTTTTCAGCCCGCGGCGGAAACTCGAAAATGAAAGGGAACGAGACAGAAAAAAATATATATAATAATGAAGGGAACTCGGCGGCGGCGGCGCTCATCTTCGGCGGCGGCGTTTTTTTTTTTTTTTTTGTGACGTAAGGCGGCCCGAGCTTCGCACCTCTGGCTCAATACGTGAATATCAACTATATGGAGGGTCGACCACACAGTCCAACTCATCGTAGGAACAACTGGACGCCACACACACACACACACCCACTGTTGATGAACAGTATTGGTTTCCATCATTAAAAGGAAGCAGTGCAGTTCATTTGAATACTTTTTTGTTTATGAATAAACACACCTGGCAATCAGCTGCTTTTTGGCCAGAAATGTGTAACTTAGAGAGCATCTTTAACCCTTGTGCAGCAAAGTTGAAATATTTTTGCAAATTATTTGCCCATATGAGCACTGAAAAAATTTTTTATTTTTGAATCAAGGTCTAAGTTGGGAAAAATTCTGATTTTTTTTTTATCCTGCAGAACATTTTGCCTGAAAAGAATTCTCAGAAAAGGGTTGATTGTTTTCATGCATAGGATTAAAATTGGGGGGCTTTTCAAAAAATTGAAATTTTATTTACCCAGATTTTTTCATGACCTAGGCCTTCTGAACTTGAGGGCATTCAGATAACCTTAGGTCAAACATAAATGGCCACTCCACTGCAAAAATCCCAAGTCCACTAAGGGATAGAACATTTAAAAAAATTGCATTTTTGAATCCAGGCCTATGTTGGGAAACAATCATATTTTTTTTAATAATCCCACAGAAAATTTTGCCTGAAAGAAAAATCTTCAGTGGGTGGCTTTTTTCATGCATAGGATTAAAATTAGGGGGCTTTTCAAGACAATGGGATTTTCTCCACCCAGATTTTTCCTGACTTAGGCCTTCTGAACTTGATGGCATTCAGGTAACCTTAGGTCAAACTGAAATGGCCCCTTTCTATTGGAAAAATCCCAACTCCACTGTTGGATGTAGAAAAGAACCCACTGCCAAATCAAAGGGTCAATTACACATTCCTAGTTTTGTCTGGTTTATTCATGTCAGTTCACAATTGAATTCAATGAATGCAGCACAACACAACTACTAATTTATTCATCAACCTAAATAAAACGTTATTCTTGCTGTTATCTTAACAAACCCCCAGGCAAGGGCACCGTTAGCCTGGGGAACGTTACTACTTACCTAACTCAATTCTCTTTACTGCGAATACTGTCCCATAGGTTCCTACCAGGATCCCCCACCCTCAGATCTTTAGCG
>CAJPEX010006333.1:0-12991 GCA_905338405.1 Notodromas monacha | reverse complement strand
TAATAATCCTAGTTGAGGAATGAGAATTCCCCTGCCACAGACTTCAATTGTGGCTTCAATTTTTAAAGACAAAGCATTATTTAAATCGGAAAATTAAAAATACATCTGTTCCCAAACTGAATCAACTGATACATCCATGCCTTAGTCAATAAATCCATGCTTGTTGGAAGTTGTGTACAAAGAGCTGAATAAGTTGAAGCTATGCGAAATGTAATCCAATCGAAATTCCTCTAAAATATTCTTAAATGAATTGCAGTAAATGCTAAATAAAATTCCAGCATGCAATTGACACGAAACAGCAGCAAAAACGCCGAAAAACAAACAACAAAACATTCCTCAGCCCATAAAACTTGTTTTTTTTTTATTCTGGATTCCTCCGCAATAATTTTTCTGGTTTACGCGAGAAAAGACGCTCAGAAACAATGAAAAATTTTCAAGCTTAATTATAAATTTCCATTTATTTTTAGTTTTGTGGCTATCGTCGAATTTAAGATTTATGGAGGATATCTTGGGCATTGTAGTAATGCAAAAATAATAATTTGAATGAGAAAACTTCCAATTACCCCGAATGATTCCCATTATCGGGCATAATCGAAAAATTTAATTTAAAAAGTTTGCTGAATCCCGTTGTCCAGAATTTTCCGACGGACTTCGCTCTTCTTTCGTACTGCTCCAGTATATAGTGTACAGGTACATTATTATGCTGTATCATAAACGCAATGATGTTTTTGCGATTCCGAGTTTAGAATCCGCAGAAGGGGAAAGACATAACGAGGGGGGGGGGTTGAAGAACATTAAAGAGGGGAAAAGGAAGAAAAGTTTTATATCGCCTTTTTTGGCCTTCCAGCACCCACTTTTTAAGTCTTGGGCTACTAGGGGTAAGGGCGCTCCTAGAGGTGTCCACGTATTAGTGTGACTCACGACCAGCCCTAGGAGAGCGGGCGACACATTTTCAACTTAAAAGCTCTCCGGATATCTTCGTTTCCTTCCGGCGGAAGGCTCGTCAAAAAGTTTCCTGCTCTTCTGTAGGGGATCTAAAGAATCGCCTAATTAATGAGATGCTTCCCAACTTGAAAAAATTATCCGACTAGGGTTTATTGAACAAGGCATTTTCGAAGTTTAAAACTACAGTACTCTCATTTACTACGTTTCTTAATTCAAAATCGCAGAAAATTATTCACCAAGATGATTTCAGCGCGACTTTTTTTGTCGAAATTCAATTAGAATGAATCTAATTTTGCGCTTCATGGCTTAAAAAAAATTTCTTGGAATTTGAAAGCCACTTTAAGAAAATGTTTTCCATCTGCTGATGAGATTCAGCAAAAATTTTCAAAACTGGGTAATTCTATTCACTGTTTTCGTCCTTTAAAAAACACGGACTAAATCACATTTTCCTTGAGGTATCTTTCCAAATAAAAGTCATGAGAAGGGAATTTTATATAACTTCAAAACTTTTTCGGAAAAGTAGGTCGACAAATGTTCAGTCCGCGATTTTCAAAGCAGTACTTTACATAGAAAGGAGCTTTGAACATGGAAAATTCCTGATTGAATTTATCCTGAATAAAAAGGAAAATATTCACGAGATGATTTTCATATCCCGATGAAATTTGCCATGACAAAGAAATGCATTCGCAATCTTTCTTAAGTTCTGAAACACTGATCTCTACACTTTTTCATTCATTTTCAAAAAAATGCATTTGAAAGATTGAATGGCAAGATCAGTTCAAGAAAGCTTTTTGAAACAATTTTTTTATGCTGTTGATAATGTAGTCCGAGAACTTTATAAAAACGCCCGAACCCAAACACTCAGGAATTACGCGGAAATCCGTGTTCTTCGCTCAATTTAAATCCTCGTAGGTCCTTTTCCTCTTTCCGCATCTCTTTCTTGAAAAAAAAAAGTAATAATTTCTGCGCTTTGAATATTTCTTCAGTGAATAAAAAAAAGAGAGGCTTTGAAGTCGCTTAATTTACGCCCGAGCTTCAACACGTGACTTTTTTAATGACATCCGTCGCAATGCGTCAGCAACTGCATTAGTGAGCGAACGTCGCAAAAAATTCCTCGTTCCCTTTTTTTGCAGATAAATTTTAATTTGCTCCGATCGATTCCTTTAACCATGGCATTTAGCGTTTTATTCAGCGGGCTGGAATAGGATGCTTCTCAAAGTAGCCAGTCTTCGAGACTGTTACGTAATACAGTTTGTTCGTAGAATTTAACTCGATCGATTACCCATGAAATGTGACTCCGCGTCATAAAAAGCAAGTTCCCCCGCTGTCTCTTATTTTAATTGGAAGATTTTATAAAGCCAAAAGCGCTTATTCAAGTAAATTTATTCAAGTAATTATTTAAGTACAGTAATTAATGTAAGTAATTATTTACTCAAGTATTTATTTATTCAAGTATTTATTTATTCAAGCGTTTTATTCAAGCAATTTCAATTTATTCAAGTAAATTGAAATACTAACGAGACATACTGAATTTGTTTATTGAACACCCAATTTGTCCAATAAAAGTTACCCGGTGCAAAGTGAGCACCCCGACGTATTTGTGACGAAATTCAATCCAATACTGACAACACTCACAAGACGGCAAAGAAAATCGCGAAGTTCAGGACATGAAGCCTTTTGTTTTTGAAGAGTATCTTACATTATTTTTTATATCAATCATTTTTGAATTGAGGGCCCTGATGTTACATGAATTTTCGGCAGTTCAGAAATTCCGAAGAAAATTACTTCATTGTACAGTATTCGTCTGCAGTTTGAGGTTATTTCAACAAAAAATTTCTCGAGTCAAGTAAAATGTGCGAATTTTCCTCGAGTTTAGATTCCTTTCACGTAATTCGTCCGTTTATAAATTTGTTCTCGAAGTTCGTCGTTCCATTTTTGCAGATTAATTTTAATTTTCTCCGATGGATTACTTTAACCATGGCATTTTTCGCGTTATTCAACAGATGGAAATATTGTGTTTCTTAAAGCAACCAATCTTCGAAAGCTGTTACGCAATACGGTTTCTTTGTAGCATTAAACTCAATCGATTTTGGATTACTTTAACCATGGCATTTTTCGCGTTATTCAACAGATGGAAATATTGTGTTTCTTAAAGCAACCAATCTTCGAAAGCTGTTACGCAATACGGTTTCTTTGTAGCATTAAACTCAATCGATTACACATGAAAGTTGACTCCGCATCATAAAAAGCAAGTTTTTCCGCCTCCTCCTATTTTAATTGGAACATTATTTTGTGCGACCAAGAAAGCTCTACAATTTTAGGAAATTAAAATACAAATAAGACCCGCTGTTCTTGCGTTACCCAATTTTTCCAATAAAAATTACCCGGTCCAAAGCACCCCGATTATTTTTGACAAAATTCAATTGAATGCTGGTAAAAGCCACAAAATTGCGAAGAAAATCAAGAAGTTCGGGTATGAAGAGAGTTTTTAATTAGTTTTCGTTATCAATATTTTTGAATTGAGGATCCTGATGTTTCATGACTTTTCGGTAGATCGGAAATCCCGAGGAAAATTACTTCGTCGCATTCATCTGGAGTTGAAAGTTAATTAACAAAAAAATCCTCGCATCGATTAAATTTTGCGAATTTTCCTTGAGTTTAGATTCGTTTCACAGAATTCGTCAATTTATCTTCATGTTCACGAAGAAGTCACGGATTCTCCAATTAAATTTTTGCGTGGGCTCCGCTGAGCATTTCTTTAGAATCTCCGGATACGTATTTTAGCTAGATTCTGCATCACGAAATCGATTAAAATTAAAATTTATTTTTTCGTAGGAGTGGAAAAAATACGCTTACTTGGATTACTTTAACCATGGCATTTTTCGCGTTATTCAACAGATGGAAATATTGTGTTTCTTAAAGCAACCAATCTTCGAAAGCTGTTACGCAATACGGTTTCTTTGTAGCATTAAACTCAATCGATTGCACATGAAATTTGACTCCGCATCATAAAAAGCAAGTTTTTCCGCCTCCTCCTATTTTAATTGGAACATTATTTTGTGCGACCAAGAAAGCTCTACAATTTTAGGAAATTAAAATACAAATGTGACCCGCTGTTCTTGCGTATTAAACACCCGATTTTTCCAATGAAAATTAACCGGTCCAAAGTAAGCAACCCGACGTATTTTTGACAAAATTCAATTGAATGCTGGTAAAAGCCAAAAATGACGAAGAAAATCAAGAAGTTCAGGAAATGAGGCTCTTAGTTTTTGAAGAGAGTTTTTAATTAGTTTTCGTTATCAATATTTTTGAATTGAGGATCCTGCTGATGTTTCATGACTTTTAGGTAGTTCGGAAATCCCGAGGAAAATTACTTCGTTGCATTCATCTGAAGTTAAAAGTTAATTCACAAAAAATCCTCGCATCGATTAAATTTTTGGAATTTTCCTTGAGTTTAGATTCTTTATATGTTCCTGAAGAAGTCATGGATTCTCCAATTAACAAAAACGCACCCGAGGCGACTCGTAAAGAAATCTTAGAGGCCTATGCATAAAATCGATCTAAGACGTAGTGCTTTAGCTAATTTTAATTTTAAATAAAAAAGCATCCTCACCTTTTTTATGCGAATGAAGAAGCTAGAAAAGTCGGGCGAGAATTGCGTTCTTTGGGTGATCCTGGTTGCCGTTTTGGTGGCCTCGACTTCATCCACGTCGTCTACATTATTGGGCACCCGACCCAGTTTGGGAAACTTTCTCAAGTCGTACTGGAAAACAGCGGGTGTCTTGTGGGTACTGCAGTACTGGGCCCTGCCTTTTTTGAGTTTGTGGCTGCTGGATCACCACAGAGGCGGGATAAATTTCCAGTTTCACGCTGTTCCTAATGCACTGTTCTAACTCCGGCTCCGACTCTCCGAGTCGATAGGCGAAAAGCTGTAGCAGCACCACTTTTCATTCCATTAAAGGTCTGGTAAGCTCCGTAGGGTACTGTTTCAGCCGGAATTTACGAGGGCTCTAACAAACTTTCTATCGGAATAGAAATTGAAACGGCAGACAAATGAGCTCAAAACAATTATTTTTCTTGGATTATTTTTTGAACAAAAACTAAAGGCTTTACGCCATGAGCTTCGTGACTTTCTTGAATTATTATTAAAATACTCAAGAACAACGTACAGTAAAATAAATCTCCATAACTCGAATTTCCAAATGTCATTTGGGCATTATTCTGGTAACTAAGAAAAGAAAACAAAACACAAATTTGACTTGATGATATTCAAAGGGAAGTGTGTGAATAATTGTGCTAATCAAACCTCGCCTCCAATTTCAGCTTCCCGTCAGCTCATTTATTCCGTAGTTGAAGGCATAAGAATCACCAATTGTACTTTCCCACTTTCTTTTATTGCTAACTTCGACTTGAAGTCCAACCTTTCCTAGTGATAAAAAACTTTTTACACATAGTTTTACGACCCTTAGTGCTCCAAGTAAAATCGAATTAACTTATAGGGTTTTTTGTCCTTTTATTCTTTGTCGTAGTAGTAATTTATTTTCAAGAACTTATTCCTGCCGAAATTCTCCTTATTGTAACGGCCAAGGGCGTGATGGATAAATTTGTTGAAAGGTAACCACGACTCGTGACAAATTTAACAACGAAATGTGCAATGATATCAGGGTTCTAGAACAATTTGAGTATAGGTGGGAAGGCTGATTTTTCAAATAAACCTTATTGGATTTGATGAAACAAAATTAGCCTTCTCCAGTCAGTCCTGAATTCGTTTGCAGCCTGTTCGCATGCTTCGGAAACATATGAATTTATCTGCATCACGCACGATTTTATTTATGTATTTATTTGTTCATTCATTCATTTCCTATCAACATTAGGTGGTGATTTGGATTGCTACCAGGATTTTGACGTGACCAACATGGCACACACGATCGGACCCCCGACCCCGGAAACCCTGTTCCTGATTGAGAGCGAATCCGGATCGAAAAGTTACACATTGGTGACGGAATCGTCGGATTCAAGCATGTCTCCGGAAGCGGGTCATTGGCGAAACTTTGACCGCGAAAGCTTCATGGCCGACGAGCGAATTGCAAATTTAATGAACCCGCAATTGGACATCAATGGGGATACTTGCTGCGATCAGCATCGATCCGGTGCCGGGGCATGCGACAATTTGCCACGGAAAAAGTTCCTTCGAAAACAGAGCAGACCTTGTTTCGGTAATTTTGTTATTTCGTCAGGCTTGAATCCAAGATCACAAATTTTTTTTTATTCTGCGAATTTCGCACAAAAGTCGCAGAATTGATTTTCAAGAAAACTCAATAATTTTCAGTCATGGCGCTTCTAAACGTGCAAAACTGTTGAGAAGGATATTTTCAAAAAATACTTCGACTTTCCGGTCGGAATTTCGCATTACTTTTTTTGCATTTTTTTTATTTTTTGTAAAGCAGAGTGCGATATTTTCCTAGCCCTTCAAGGTAATAATTTTTCAAAATCAGCGAAGTTCGCAGACTTTATTTTCAAGAAAACACAATTATAATAATCGATCATGACGCTTTCAAGCGAGCAGAACTGTTGAGGATATTTTTTTTCCTAGCCCTTCAAGGTAATAATTTTTCAAAATCAGCGAAGTTCGCAGACTTTATTTTCAAGAAAACACAATTATAATAATCGATCATGACGCTTTCAAGCGAGCAGAACTGTTGAGGATATTTTCAACAACAAAAAAACCGGACTTTCCGATGGGAACCTCGCATTATATTTTTGCCAACAGTGTTGCGATAAATATTTTTCCCAACCCCTCAAGATAATTTTTAAAAATCAGCGAAGTTCGCAGAAAATTCGCAAAATTTACTTTGAAGGAAACGCAATAAAAATAATCAGTCATGACGCCTTCAAATGCGCAGTTCTGCTTCTTATAGACGGGTATTTTCAAAAAATACTTTATACTTTCCGGAGCGGAGGGGGACCTCGCACTATTATATATATTTTGCACAGGATGTGGGAATACGCATTTTAATTAACCCTTCATACACAAGGTATTAACGCAAAATGTCTTTCCTGTTGTATGCCAAGGTTGCCAACGTACAGCATACTACAAGGAGCTCAAACCGAATCCCATCAGACCAAAGCCAGAGACTTTGAAACTATACAGAATGCGTGACGAATATGCAGCAGCGCCGCATTTTCCGTGCGACTCACTGAAACCCATCGATCCCGGGTGTTGCTTGGTGAGTTATAATGCATTCAAGACCTGAATTTGCGGTGCGGTAAACATAAATGCGTGTGATTTTCAGGTGTACTCCAATGATGACATTCCCAGCAATTGTCTGGTAACCAATCACCCACAATGCAGCAGGAAACATCACATGATACTGAAAACGCGGCGGACGCGAAATGGGCGGAAAGTTGGAGTGGACGTGCTTCGGTTTCAACACGTGATGCAACACATGTGCAATGTTGAGTCACCTACCAACATGGCGACTCCTCAAGACACCTCCACAGGTTTATTCGAAAATTAGTAAAAATTAAATAATTTATTCTTTGACTCATGATCTCTCGTCAAACGGTTCGGGGTTGTTCCTATAGAGAAGACAGTCGAACCTCTTCGCGTCAAAATCATAGGGACACACAAAAATTGACTTGATGAGTTTTCAAATTTTGGAAACCAAACATTTTATGCGGGTAGAAATGAATTGATGATCCTCCGGAACTTGAAGTTCTGTTGCTGGAATAGGAAGCATATCAATTACTCATTCAATTCATTATTCGAAAGCATCAAGTTACATTTTTATTGATTTCAAAGTTTTCAAGAACACAAAATTGGTTGAAGTAAAATCTAGCAACAGAAAGCTCTCAAGGACATATATTAAATTTATTTTATAATGGAATCGATGGTTTTAGAAAATCTAGGATTACAGTTTTTCGAAAAATGGGTGAAATGGATTTTCAACGATGCAGTAGCTGAACTTTCATATTTCGCGCAAAAAAAAAAAAAAGTATACCTCAGCGCATGCACATTTTCAGGGCTAAAATTGTGTTATATTATAATTATTGATGAAAATTAGTTTGTGAAACACGATTTTGTAAAATCGGATCTTCCAGGAAATTGCTTCTGGTAACCTTGAGTGCATTAATAAAAACACGTGTCTCTCTTCTGCAACGAAATTCTGAGGAGCCAGGAAAAAAACACATAATTTCGCTGTAGACCCCCCAAGAAAAATTACTTAAACAACTGTGGAGGGAGTCCATCTGCAGCAGAATTCAACTGTATTTCCACAGGTCACAGCATTCCAGTAATAACAGACGAAACCTGGGAATACACTGACCAAAACCGGTACTACCGCCAGCAATTGATCAACTCCTCTGGAATTGCACGAAAAGCCGGTGCTGGGGACCCATCCAGTACATCAGAAGCCACTCAGCAATCTGCACCCACAGAATCCTCAACTTCCAGTGAACTCAGTACAGTAAAGTACTACTGGTTTGACGACTCCATCGACTTGCGATCCAGAGGCCTGAGAAGAGTCGCGATGTTGCGCTTTAAAAACTACTGCGGACCCGAATCCGCGCTTCATTCCTACAGCCGAAACAAGAACATCATTTTGCAAACCCTGTGTTCGCAATACAACTTGGAAAAGGGAGGCGTTATCGATGACGAGAAAACGTCAACTAGTGAACCTACTCACTTGGACCAACAGCAGGCATCAACGTGTCTAAACTGTCACAATGTCTTACAAAGCCTTACATCGCAGCCAATGCAGTCGTCTTACAGACAAACTCAACACCAGTCCATCACCCCACTGCAACACCATTTCATACAAGTGCCGATCAGTGCGAAAAACACTTCTTCTTTTGCACGAGAGTCTTCTACGCCAATTACTGGCAGCCGGAAGTCCAGCAGGAAAAATATCGTGCACGAATTAACGCGGAAGTTTGAGGGCATCAACAATCAGATCGCTGTTGACGGTCGACTAGAGCAAATTGCAATGAGGCCATTTTCGAATATCACCGACAGAAGTGCGAGACTTGACAACATATCAAATCCGGCTCAAGTGACGAAAGTTTCGAAAATAATTCAATACCCCAGCGAGGAGCGAGAATCCGGCTTAATTCACGTAAGTTCCCGTTCTTGAAAGCTTCGAATGATTTTGTGGTTGAAATATTTTTAATGCATTCCTATTTAAATGTATTTGTTCAGATACCATAACGTACCATCCACAGCATTATATGTATTTGCTAATTTTTGGAGAACAATCGACTGAACAGAAAGTATTTCATATAATTCCTGGAAATTCGGATATTCGCCAGGCATCAACCAAGACCAGCACTGAACCTCCAAGATTAACAGATATTTCGAATACCCCATTCAATGCCGAAGAAACTGGTCAAACACAAATTGGAGAACACTTATCATACCTTGGCAGCACATTAGCCAGTCTTGAAAATGTCGGACTAGACGATGGTCACGCTTCTCAAATTTTGCCAGGAGACTTGGTGAAAAATCAATTCAGCAGCCAACCCGATGATAATTACGCAAAACCGTCATCATCGCGGAAACGTTCATCATCAGCTCGACGATCCAGCAAATGGAAGACCCCAGTAAATGAAACCGAAATAAAAGCCAAAGATGCAGCTTTTGCAGAAAATCCGCGAGAAACTAGTCTCGCGTGCGTGTGCACCGATGAAATGGGAACGGTGTTGGCCACCCCAACTTTGCGACTTGATGTTCTGTCAGTGATTTCCGATTCCAGTCAAGCCGAAGACTCGGAAAAAACGAAATTCCCTGATAAAGAAGCAGAGAATGAAGAATCATCTCCGAGTACACCGCAAAGATCTCCAACTAAAAAACAACACCAGGAGCAGCAAGTGTCTTCACAACAAAGAACAGTAACTTCGATTTCTCATCCCACTAGTCAAACTTCTCCTGATTACCCGGCGTCTGAGAATGTTGGTCAAGTGGATATTTCAGTGAACAGCAAACGAAGCAAGGGATCGATTTCTCAATATTTGGGAATGGAAAACTTGGAGATGTTGGACGGAGATGACCCGACCCCGACTCATATTACAGACTTGGCGTCAACAACGGTTAAAGGATCATCTTTTAGACAATCCTCTGATCTGACGAAAAGAGCATCCAGTCACTTGGGAAACGCAGAACTGGTTTGGGCAAATGAAAATGGCATTGTTTCCCCAGGGAGTGGAATAATCTCTGATACGCCGACAAGGATGTCAGACAAAGCTGGGAGACCAAGTGGCGGGAATCAACGGCCTTCAGGTTAAAAAAAAAAAAAAAACTGAGTACTCAAAAACAATATTTGGTCGATTTTAAAATACAGTAGCATACGCCATAGGCAGGTATACAATTTAATGGAGACCAAGTGGCGGGAATCAACGGCCTTCAGGTTAAAAAAAAAAAAAAAAACTGAGTACTCAAAAACAATATTTGGTCGATTTTAAAATACAGTAGCATACGCCATAGGCAGGTATACAATTTAAATTTTTTTTATATCAAAATCTAAAAAGTTCAGGTGCGCATCACAAGTTATTCCAATCAGAAATGTGCACCAATTTTGAGAGATATTTCTAAAAAGGTAAATTTAAAATGTATTCAAGTGCAAATTTTAATTATGATTCGTTGCATCCCCTAAATTTTTCAACTTTTCTGTCATTAAAAATCGGCGTGTGTCTATTTACTGTGGGAAATGCTTTCATACAAATTTCAGGATGAGAAAATCAGCTGAGTATCTTACTCAAGAGCACGTGGTATACTTGAATAATTATGGTCTAATAGAACTTGTTGAAGCGAATTAATACCGACAATAAATTTTTTTCCCCCTGCTCAATAGTCACAATGTTATTTTGATTTTGTTATAAGAAATTTCTTTTTGTAACAATACTTTAGTAAGGTCCACGTGCTCAAAAAAATTACTGTACTAGACAATGAGGATGGATGACTGCATCTTGACTCAATCGTAAGTTCACTTCAATAATTTTCAATCTTGTTTCACGCGTTCAAACGAAAATTTAACCGAGTTTTTTTTTAATTTTGACGGCAGCTACAAAGGCTGGAATGCATCTTGAAAAAAGTTCGCAGTAGATGAGTAGAGGAACTCCTCATCATAGATCTCAGAAATACAGCACAAAATTTGGTATTCACAGCAAGGTTGACGTTTTCTAGCGTTAAATTCAGTAGCCGCAAATTCATAGTTAACTTTAAAGGCATCTGAGATGCTGACACAGAAGCCTGAGGCAATGTGGTAGACGGTAGATGACTCACTGGAGCAGTAGGGTAGCACAGAACATTTATAAGAAACATGACGCAAAAATTGTTCAAGAAGTATGGAGGTAAAAGTGAGGTCAACGTCCACATGCAGAAATATGCAAATATGGCTACTGTAAGCTGATTCCAATGAATTATCCCTCATTTGAGTTATTCTGTAAATCAATCAGCAGAAAAAACCTTTTCTAATCATTATCCATTACGTTGCCTGCCATCTCTTAAATACGGCTTTTAACAAGTGTGAGTATACGAAGTCGGCGACATTATGTTGAACAAATTTCGTATCTGATATAGTGAAAGGAAAATTTAATCTGGAGAATTCCCCCGCAATTGCTTTGTTCTTTTTTCCTACCAGAGCCTTCATCAATTCGCCAAGTCTCAATTGAACGCCAAACGCCACGGAGAACAAGGGTCAGCTTTGAAGATGAAGCGCCACCATTGAGCACCACTGACGCAGTCAATACTTCAGATATCAACACCCTCACGAAAATTCCCGGAACTCAACAGATCCGTGACACGTTCGATTACCAAACCAATCTCAAAGTCATCGCGGATGACACAATGCATGATTTCACCGAAACGAATGTCAAACTTCAGCCGGATGCTTTTACGTACCATCACGNCGGATCCTCTTTTCAGCCCAGCCGCGATGACTTGATATATTCCTACACTTCCACAGAAATGTTCGACGAGATAAAAAGCAATCAATCGTTAAGTCTCGATCATGATCCCCCAGCACAGGGACAGACGATCAAGAGACTGTCCACAGGCGGCATGAATGACGTGCATGAGCTTTACACTCGTAACGCCACAAGGAACAAAGGGATCCTCACGAATGGTGTGAACGGCCAGAATAGCTCACATCCGAGAAAGGATAATGAGATGAACAGAAGATCAAACAGTCGCGTGCGGATCAGCGATCATTTAGAGATAATCAAAATTGACAGCCCTCGTGAAGAGGTTTTCAAACAAAGGAACCCATTTCTCGAGATCAGACACAGGAATCAATCTCGCAGGCATCAGTCGCACCAGGATCCCATTCATGCAAGTGATTCCAGTGGATCTGAATCTGAAAGTGAATCTACGGATGAAGATGTTTCGCAGAACAGAAGGAAATCTTACGATCGCGGCACCAGGTATTAACAATCCTGTACGTTGGTCTTTTCGCAACTTATGAAACCAACTGCTGTTGTGAAAGGTTAGCGAAGTACAGTAATCCGTTAATCGTAAATACGACTCGATTTTAATGTTCCGATAGGCACAGAAAGCCATCTTCAATCTACATACGGGATGGCCAGTTGGTACAATTTTTAGATTCTAATTCTCTGTTCTCGCAGTTGAAGAAAATCAGTTCATCGAGAGCTTCGGATCCATCTTATTGTTCACCAAATCCCTTTTACAACAGCATTTCGCACCATTGAATCCATTTACTTGAAAAATTTGAAAGAGCACTTTCCATCAGCAGGTTCGGAATTCAATCGAAGTTGCCTCACAAAAATTATAAATACTCGGATGAAGATGTCTGCTCTTCACCCACGGTGCTTAAATCCTGCCCAAGTTCGGACAGCGATTTCAAAACTACTCGGTTCAGCCTCCCTCACAATGTTAACACGTCAACGCCAGGCGGAAACTTGAAAAAATACTTGTCGAATCCAGAAACGCGTTTCAAGGCCTTAGAAAGTTGCATCAACATCAAAAACGAAACTTTTCGAGACAGCGAATACAAGAACAGTTGCGTTGAATCTAAAACTACGTCAGCCACGCATT
>CAJPEX010006330.1:0-12998 GCA_905338405.1 Notodromas monacha | reverse complement strand
AGATGGATTGTGGTCTCACACAGAGGTTGCATGGTGCTAAGTCTTTTTGTTTAAATAAATCTCAAAGAAGGGTAAAAACGTCGCGTGGGGGTTGTAAGCGTAATTACTTCAGGATTATTTTGACTAAGTTCTACACGTCTACGTCTTCTCTTAATTAGAACTCTTATTTTTGCATAGCAGAAATATAATAAAAGTAGTAAAATAATAAGAGACATAGTTGAAAGTCCTATTAAGTAATAATGTCCAAAGTCCCGGAAATGGACTTGTACTTCACTAATATCTTGGACTATTTTTCTTGGTACTTCCTCTTGTACTATTTCTGTAATCGCTTTTAGTTCGACTCCTGGTATTTCTACATTAGGAATTATATCGTTCAAAGGCCCATTTATTAAGGTGTATCTACAAGAGTTATGAAACTTTAGTATACCAGAGTGAGGTAATTCATACGAATTTTGAGTAGGACCATTACCTTGATCGCTACAATATTGATTTATACTTCCTGATAAAGGATTTACAAAAGCAAATTCATCTTGATCAAGTCTGATAAATTCACGATGAGGCGTACCAGTTTTTTCCAACTTGCATTCATTTTCTATGTTGGTTTTATTGTCATTTTTTAGAATAGCTACCACACAGTTATCTAAATTTTGGTTTGGAACGCTTTGGAATTTACAGAGTTGACATAATGAAAAATCAATTGAATCAACGCAATTAGGTATATTATCTTCATTTAATCCATAAAATTTATCGTTATTTGTTAAGACATATTTATACGGGATAAATACTTTTTTCCACTTTGGAGTTCCTAGATATGTTTCTTGAGACACGGGTAAATTATGAATTTTAAAAAGATTAAAGAATGAGAACTCAGTGATAATGGGTACTACTACCAATGAATGATACATGCACGTGTCTGGTAATATTGAACTCGAAGTGGTATTACAATTTTGAAAGACTCCTATTGCTAATGGATTGGTATGGATTATATTTATTAATTCAGCATCAGTGAGAGAACTTTTTTCTGCTATTAGGAAGGCGTTTAATGATGTACGCAAATGGTTAGGACTAATTAAATTGGAAGGAAATTTTAGATCGTTACGATTTTCTATATCACTTATAATGGATGTTAAAATCATATTTAACGTATTTATTTGCGATGACATAGTTAACGTTAAAGATTCGTACGCTCCATTTGACCAAGCAGTTCTGGTAGTGTTATCCGCTTCCAAAACTGACTTTACTATTTCTTCTATTGTAGAGAATAGAGTATTTGGTTCAGTGGGAGAAATTAATATCCTTTTTTCATCAAAGTTTGCTAAGAAGTCCGAAGGTATATTATTGAGTTTATAGAGTAGCCGATCTTTATTAAAATATGAAAAAGGATGAGAAGGAAGCCTAGAATAAATGAAAGCTTTGTCATAAAGTGAGGTACTTAATAAGGTTAATTTATCAATTGCCGACTGCAAACCTTTAGCCACATTTGGTACTTGGTTTCCATACTCTGGAGTTGATATAGATATTAAGTATTTGACCAAATTATCTATTAATGTATTCGTTCTAGATTGAAATAACCCAATAGGTGTTAATCGTTCAATCGTCCATTTTGTATGCGGAATACAGATAGGATATTTTTCGGAAAAAGTTATTCCTTTGTTTCCAATGAAGTTTCTAATAGGGGAGAAGATATTACTTTGCTTTGATGAGCTAGTTAATCCTTTATTATCAGGTAATTCCATTATAGTAAGTCCCCATGATAAGTAAAAAGATGGAAAGATTACTAGCCAATAATTTTTCATTTAGGATCTTCAGTTATTTCTTCAACGATAGTATCTAAGGAGGTATCTGCGGATAAATTCAAATCGTCTACCTTTCTTCTTTGATCCAATAATTGCTGTCGATGCTCACGTTGGCGGTCCAATAATTCTTTAATTTTATCTTCCTTGTTATCTTGCCTTGTGCGTGCCTCAATGATGTTTTCGGTGTCTAATCCTTGCAGAGCACGTGGTCCATAAGGTTGACGCTTGTTAATCTTCACTGGCGTGCTTCGGTTTTCCGGAAGGAAGGTTTCCCGTAGTGTGGGATCTGGATCTGTAAATTCTTCGCCAATCATATCAGTAAGATCTCCAAGGAATTCCTGAGTACCCTTATAAAATTGTTTAGCTCTTTCTATAAATGAAGGTCGATTGGGAACTGAAGATGGAACGAGAGTATTTTCTTCGTCTTCAATCTCGTTGGATAATTCTGATACAGGGGTAATTGGTGTTTTTGTAATTTCAGGAGTATTAATTTTTCTTGGGGTTTTAATTGGGCTAGGTATAACAGATTGATTCATAGGTGGATTAGGCATTCTTTGGGTTGGTACAACAGTTGATTTTTCTTCAATTGGGATATCGTCATCAACGATTGTAGGCACTTGAATTCCTTCGTAAGGTTGAGAAATATCAACTTGAGTGGGAGGATTATTATACAAAGAGTTATCACTTGTTAGTGAAGGATTTAGCTTCTTCTGATCTCGCACATTATAAGGGCGGAGATAACTCGAATGTACTATATCCGTCCAGTCGCTCTCAGGATCTTTAATTCGATATGAGACTTTATTAATGATCTGAGTAATGACAAAGGGACCTTTATATTTAACGGACCACTTACGTCCTACATAGGTTAACGTATCATGGGATCGTAACAATACTAGGTCATTGATCTTAAAAGAGGGAACTTTAGCATTAACATTGAGACGAGCTAGATAAGCCTGTTGACGTTTTTCAATGATGTATTTAGCTTTTTCTCTTAACTTTTCAATCATTGCATTTTTATGGAATATAAAATCTTTAATATCCGTATAATCATTGACGTCTGAAAAATCCCATGGTACCCAATTAACATTAGGTTTCTGCCCAGTGACTAGTTGATATGGGGACATTTGGATCGCTTCATGTTTACTGGAGTTATGAACCCAAGCTGCTAATTTTATTAAATGGTCCCATTTCGTTCTATTGTTAGGGTCTAAGTGCATAGCTATATATTCGTGAAGCTCCTTATGAGAGCGCTCATTTTGACCGTTGGCCTGTGGATGGTATGCCGTGGTCGTGCGGGCATTACTTCCTAAGGCACGTGCTAATTCACGAAATATAGCAGATAGGAAATTAGTTCCGCGATCAGTCAAGATGACTCGGGGGGCACCGAATTGACAAATCCAATGGTCCAAGAAGGCTTTGGTTATAGCATCTGCTCCAGCATTGGAGAGCGGAATAAACGAAATCCAGCGGGATAGTCTATCTTGAATAACTAAAACGTACTTGTTTCCGGCTGAACTTTGGGGTACCGGACCAACGATATCCAAGCTAATTTCTTCAAAACATTTCGTTGGTACAGGCATAGGATACATGGGGGAATTATGCTTATAGATTTTATATCTTTGACAAGTATCACAATTTTTTATAAAGGCGGAAACATCTTTGTCCATATTAACCCAATAGAAATGTTCTTTTAATGCAAAAAGGGTTCTATCCTCTCCTGGGTGCCCAATGGCTGGAGGTTCATGATATAATTTTATTATATAGGATCTTAAGTTCGGGGGAATCCATAATTTATTTCCACGTTCAGTTTCCTTGTACAAGAGATTATTCTTCGTAAAGAATCCTTTTCCTGTAGGCCATTTATTTGAAGGAATTTGGGAAAGATATTGCATTACAATCTCAATGGGAATGTAAGGGGTCATATTCTCACTAAAAAATGCTGGTGATAAATAATTACAAAGTTTGTTTATAGGGGGATATCTTGAAAGAGCATCAGCATGGGGGATGTTCTTTCCTTTTTTATATTCGACTGAATAATTAAATTCATTTAGGGTAGTGAACCATTTTATTGCACGTTGGCTATCGTTATGTCGCTGCTTACTAAGAAAGGGGATAGCAATATGGTCAGTTTTAATTATAAAGGGGTAACCCCAGAGGAATGATCGAAACTTTTGTACACCATAAAATACTGCTAATATTTCTCTGTCAGTGTTAGGATATTTGCTTTCCGTTGAATTAAGGGAACGAGAGACACAACCAATTAATTGTTCGTGTTTACCCTCCTTTTGAGTGAGAACAGCACCTATTGCAATGTTGGAAGCATCAGTCGTTAAAATGAATTCCTTATTAAAGTCGGGAAATGCCAGAACAGGAGCAGTCATTAGACAATTCTTTAAGCAGAGTACTGCATTTTCCTGTTCTTCTGTCCAAATAAATTTAGATTCCTTTTTTAATAAATTATGTAATGGTTTTGCTAGAACAGCGTAATTTTCTATATGAGCTCGGAAGTATCCGGTAAGGCCCAAGAAAGCTTGAACACCTTTTACATCTACAGGGGTAGGAAATTCCCGTACGGCTTTCAGTTTATCTTCAGTAATACGGATTCCATTACTACTAATTAGAAAGCCTAGGTATTCTATTTCATTAAGGAAAAATTGACACTTTGAAAACTTTACTCTTAATCCTGATTTTTGTAGCCTTTCGAAGACATTATTAAGGTGAATTATATGGGATTCAGCATCAGGGGAATACACTACTATATCGTCAATATAAATGAAGGCGTAATTGCCTAAACATCCATCAAGAACAAGATTCATCATTCGTTGAAAAATACTTGGGGAGTTCTTTAACCCCATAGGAAGTCGAATGAATTCATAATGACCGGAAGGAGTAGAGAAGGCGGTCTTATGTCTTTCTTTAGGATGTATTTCTAGATTATAAAACCCATGCAATAAGTCTAAAGCAGTAAAATATTTAGCTTTTCCTAATTCCTCAAAAATTTGATGGATGCGAGGTAAGGGATGAGGATCCGTAATAACATGGTCGTTAAGCTTCCTAAAATCAACTACCATTCTCCACCCTCCATCCTTCTTTTTAACCATTAAAGTGGGGGAATTGTAAGGAGAAGTGGAGGGGGTGATAATACCTTGTTTAATTAAATCATCTACAAATTGATCTATAACCTGGCGCATTTTATAAGGTGTGGGATATTGTTTGGTGTAGACCGGCTCATCGGTATCCAATGGAATGGTGGGTTTATAGATATTACATAAACCTAATCTATCGGTTTTTCGAGCGAGAACTTGCGCATATTTGGTCAGTAATTTTTTAACTTCTGTTTTTAAATGATTCGGACAGCGAGAATTATCTAAACTAGATTTAATCATGGAGGCTATTGTCTTCTCGGACTCACCCTCTTCTCCATGGATGTGTACAATCTTATCGTTAATATTTTTAGTAAAGGCTAGGGCTACCAAGGCTTCATCATCCATTAACTCTGCGTGGGCTATAGTGAAACTAGGTTCTATAATTGCTTCTTCTTTATTAAGGTTAATGCACACGGCGAATATTTTTCCTAAGGGGGAAACAGTAGATAAAGAACGTCCAATTATTAAATTACCATTAGAATTTATTAGCGGGTTAATAAGGATATCTTTTCCTTTTAATTGTTTAGAGTTTTCCTTAGATAATTTTAATTGGATAATTTGTTGGGCATAGGGTTCGATCTTCTGTCTAAATACAGGGTACAATTTAAATTCTGGATCCTTATTTTGCACGTATCTGACATTGTTTGTTGATGAATCTTTTAGTTCGAAAGGGATCTTTTGCTGATTGATAACTAACTCCTTTTTCTTGTAGCATATTTTAGCTGCATTATCTCTTAACCAATTGGTTCCCAATATTCCTACAAAATTGGGAGTACAGGGTTGATTGATTAAAAGGAAAGAGATATTACTTACGAATTGATCATTGTTATACAAAAGTTTCTCAGTGGATCCCATTACAGGGATGCTGTTGCCTTTAAGAGTATTAATGATAACATTACTGGGGTACACAGGGTCAGAATTATATTGTGAGTCCAGGATAGATATTTCCGATCCAGTATCAATTAAAAAACGCAATGGAGGATCCTCTTTCTTTATTGATATCGTCACAACTGGGAGACGCGAAAGAGAAGCGTTTCCAGTTAATAATCGTTTCCCGAGAGATTCACATTGTTACATTCATATTCGTTATAGTAATCATTTTCGGAGTAGCGTGGATCCTCTATAATTTGGGAATTCTCATAATATGGGTCATATGCTTCAGAATTCTCTTCATTCGTTTCTAAATAACCAAACTCTTCTGACAATTCTTCCACATCGTCTTCAAATTGTATTAAAGGCTCCTCATTTTGGTTATATACTTCTTCGTTTTCATCATAGTTTTCATTATAGGTTTGATATTCTTCTAACATGTTGTTATTATAAACCCTTCTATTTCCTTGGGGACGGCGATTTGGTCCTGGTCTTCCCCTAACAACTCTTCCTCTATTATTTCCTCTTGCATGCTGAGTAGATCTTTGAGTCGGGACAGGAGGTCTTTGGGTTCTGTTATTAAAAGATCGTCTTGGATTCGAGGTTGTATTATTTGCAACTCTAGGCGAATGAGTAGTTCCTCTTCGCATCATAGGTCTTCCGGACCGCCTCATTGGGGGTCTCTGGGAATAATTGGTGTAAGGCTGAGAGTTATATTGGGTT
This sequence comes from Notodromas monacha, assembly GCA_905338405.1. Classification (NCBI taxonomy): domain Eukaryota; kingdom Metazoa; phylum Arthropoda; class Ostracoda; order Podocopida; family Cyprididae; genus Notodromas; species Notodromas monacha. The sequence goes on along the minus strand of CAJPEX010006330.1, from coordinate 6,463 downwards.
GGATAATTGATCGAAGGGTTTGTCCAAGGTTTTTTATGGGGGCATTCTGCGATGTAGTGTCCATTTAAACCACATCCATAACAAGGTTCATTATTTAATCGTACCGTATTTACAGGTTTATTAAAATTATTTATAGTACGATTATTTCCTCTCTTGATATTTAACTGATAGGTTTCGCAGGAATAAGTCAATCGTCCAGTGGCAATCAACATTCTTTCAATTTTAATGGCTGATTCCACCGCAGCTTCGTAGTTGTCAGGAATTTCGTTCATCCTTTCTTGGATGTGCGGTTGCAGTCCCGTAATGAATTTATTAAGTTTAATTTCTGACAAGAAGTTATTCCTACACTGAGCACTAATAATTTCTTGCTCGTACGTAGGATTAGCAACAAAAGTTTTTATACCGTCTTGTCTTAAGACTTTAACTTCGGGGATATGATCAGCATTTAATCTACTGGATGCCAAATTCAATCTTAGAGAAAAGTCTTGTACTTTCTCATTCACTCCTTGCTTAATTTGATCTAGCGTGGTAATTCCGTCGGCCAGATTCTTCGGTTCAAAATATTTTCGGAGATGCCTGATTATCACTTGGTATGGTTGGAATTTTAATCCAGTTTCCGCATCAATTAGATTGTAAGCCTTTGCTGCCACTTTTGATAAGATCAAATGTCTTATTTGTTGATCGTTCATGGGATTGGCTTGTAGCAAGGCTAAAAATCTGGAATACCAGGCGCTCCAGGCAATACTATTGCATTCTCCAGTGAATATGGGTAAATTATTAATAAATGCATTTGCCGTCTGAGTATTTGGAGGAAGCACACTTTGACCTTGGGATTGATTCCAGACTACCATTTCTTCAGGTGTCGGAGTGTCTAGAGTTCCTAGCAAAGTATTCGACATCACTGCTTTCTTTAATTCAGAAGCTTCGGCAAGATTTATTGTACGTTCTATAGCTTGGTCTTCAATAAATCGTGCCAAAAGGGCGTTATTCCGATCGTTTAATTCTTTCTGAGCATCAGTTATTTTCTTCAAACTAATGGTCGTATCCTTTTCAAGCTTTTCCAGATCGCTGATTGTAGATTCTAATTGTAATATCTGAGTGTTAATCATCTCCGTTCTTGGAGGTCCCGATTTCTCTAGTTCCTTTTGCAGTTTAGTGATCTTATTCTTTCTCTCAATAATGGATCTTTGGAGAAAATTAATCTGATCTATTGGGGCGAGCTGGAGAAATTCGGGAGGCATGCGATTATTATCTAGAGAGTCGGACGCGATTCTAGACATGGAGGATCCTGTCATAGGTACCTTAGCATTATTTAGTTGGGTACTATTGGATGGGCTAATTATAGTGTCATCTAAGTTCGTTTCTTCGAATTGTCCATTTTCAGGGATTTTTCCAGTAGCCATTGTAAGTGTTTAAATTAACTAAACTGAATCTGAAATAATGAATTAAGAAGAAGAAGGTCGCTCAAATATTATACGCAAGGTACAATATCTGATTGTCCTGAGTTTTTATGCTTTTGGGGTTAGTGTTAGTCACTTTTTAAATTCAGGGGATCGTCTTCGTGACGTTTCTGTGTCTCCTCTGAAGTTTCGAAGTCTTCGGGTCTCTTTAGAGGTAGTACAACTTGTAATTTATGATTTTGTACAAATGCTTTGAAGATTTTTGCTTCTGGGGATTCACCGTACACTAGAGCAAATGTTCTCTCCGTAATTTCTTTATTAAACTGTTTAGCCTTTTCAATGGAAGTGGAAGGTTTAGAGTTAGGCGATGGTTCGGACATAAATTGAATTTAATGTACAAAAATATTTAATTGATTTTTTACAAGTATTCACAATTACACTTCTCACTCAACGTTTCTCTTACTCGTTTCGTATAAAATGGATTTTTTATGCTTTTTCTATTTTTGTAAGTTTTTGTAAAAATACCTGAAATCCTTTTGATTCCCACGTCTCCTTTTCCTTGGACGACGTTTTTTGGTTGACTCCTTCTTTAGGCAGTCACCAGGGTCAACTCCTCGGTAGGCAGTTACCCGGAGTCAACTCTCTTTAGTTGCTCCTCTAGAGTTTTTCTTTCAACTCTCTTCGCTTTTGCGTAGCGGAATATGTAGAGTTCTCGACTCTCTTCGCTTTTGCGTAGCGGAATTTCAGAGTTTCGCACTCTCTTCGCTTTTGCGTAGCGGAATTTCACTTCGTAATCTATTTGATTCACTTTCTTTCTTTTCGCACTTCAGGATCTCTGGATTGCTCTAGGAGATTAGTTTTTTGTGCACTATCTGCACCAACTTCACCCGGCGCAAAAAGAAGTACCGACTGCGCCACTTTATGTTGTCCGGTTTTCAAGAAACATATAAAAATTTGATAGTATGTCCTATCGCCTTTTATTTCTTACCTTCCTTTAGAACCGGCAACTGTTATCTTTACTTTTACTCTCCTTTATGTCCGGGTTGAACTTTTGATAAAAAGTTCAATTCTCCTTTCCTTAGAAATAATCTCAGAGTCCAATGTCTCTTTCAAGAGATATTTATTCGCTACCAAACGTACTCGTACTTCAGGACGAGGTTTCTAAAAACACTGAACTCGCGACGAACAGAAACACAGCTTTTATCAACTCCAAACGGAATGTGGTTGCAGCAGGAAATAGGACATCATTATGCGGGGGTCCGACCTCCGGCGGTCGGCAACAACGTTGCTGGGTTGCAAGGCTCATTAGAAATGCTAATGAAGGAGACTGAAAGGGGGAACATTCTTCTGGCGTCTCGGGGCGCAGTACAAGAGGCATTGATATGTTTAATACTTAGTTTCAACCAAGTATTTACCAGATTTACCAGCAAGGGAAGCAACAAAAGTTCTCGCTGGGAAACTTCCCAAACTTCGGGTACATTTCAATAGACTGACAACAGTATATACAATGAATATTATAAGAATAAATGCTTCATAGAAAATATATTGCGCTGAAACTTCAATAAGAGAAATACATCATGGCTTAGTATCCCGAGTGGGGAGCTATTTTTGCAATGTGCAGTATTTTATTTGATTATTTCCCCAGCAGAGATCACTTTACAAAAGGGAACGTTCTATGAGGTTCATTTTAAAGATCAGTTAGAAGGGATGAGAAACAAGCATCCAACAAAATTTTAGGGATACATTCATATACAGCCCTCAGCACAAATACACGATTTTAAAATAATAATAATTTTGAGGTTATCGCAAATTCACCATTAGGAATTCACGATCTCCTATAATATCATGACATACCCTTTCCGAGTAAATTTCCCATTCGTAAAAAATCACAGATCATATATTCATGCGTGAAAATATACATAAAAATTTAATGAGCAATAGTGATGCCGAATATTGGGTATTTGCTGTCGTTTGTGGTTTGCGAGCTAAAAATACATCTTGTGAAAAAGAAGGTGAGGCATCCTCCGCCATATATTATAAATATGCTCGCACATACTGTATATACAGTATATACTGTATTTGTTATGCACATATATATGAGTATTCCGGTGTACAAGTCTCGCCCACGCGTTTGTTTACTTTTCTATCCAAAGTTCTCCGCGCGTCATCAAACACGGATTCTTTTCTATTCTGGGTGATAAGATAACGAGCAACCAGAGCAAGATGAGAATTGATCCCTTCTCCCAAATGTTCTCAGAACTTTTTTCGGCGACGACATTCGAAATTCGTTGGGCTTCGGGTTAGCCGCATCTTATTTTATTTTTTCGAGTCAGACAACTGAATTTATTTTGGGGGAACTTTCATCGTGAGGATATAGAGGGCATTTGATCAACAGTGATTTTATTCTAAAATGACATTGAGTTATTGATGTGCTCAATATATATACGGCATACGCTTATCGTTCACGCTTTGGGTGAGAAACCCAGAAAACACCTGTTTTATGCTAGGGAAGTGTCGGGTACTGAGAAATAGAAAGCATGGTGTAGATTGACAATATATTACGAATATATATTATGCTGGTCTTTTAAAAAAAAGTTTTCGTTTTAAAAAATAATTCCAGACGAAATACCCCAGATTAAATCACACATATGTTACGCATATGGTTGATGCTCTTCCGAGAAGCATGTTCTATTCCATGAATTTGGAAATGTCCGGATTTCATTATTCTTTCTTGTCCCCCGACTTTATTTTTTTATTTGATGCTTGTGATGTTATTCGAGCTGAAATTGCCTGCCTTATTTTTACTCAACAGTGAACAGCTTGAAATACTTGTACTGCATATAGAAGATAACGATCAAGGAAGTGTGACTAATGCAAATTTTGTGCTTGCATGCGGTCATATATAAAAGGGCGTCAATTAATACTGTGGCGGATGCCGATAAACGAATGCGTGCTGGAAAACAATGAATGTTATACAGTCCCTTTAAAATTGATGGGCAATCGAGTTACGTACTCCACCGAGTGCCGTACGTTCGAGTCAATAACGAATTAGACGATTGCATATTTTAAGGGAATTTCAATAGGCAAACATCAGGATATTTCTTGAACGAGCGAAAGTAAGCCCAATTCAGCCAAAAACGTGCAACCTGCGCTGCCGCCCTAACTTTGACGGTAAAATGGCATGATTTATGCTGATTACATGCATATAATAATAACGCATGGTTATTATTTAGTTCAAGTGAGATACAGTATTATAGCAGCGTTTCGGTACGGTAACTTCTATAATAAGGTATTTTTCAAACATCGTCGTGTTTTTCACTATTGAATTTCAGGTCCAAACGGGAATCCGCTATTTGTAAGTTCCGATTACAAGCTCGAAATCAAAACTTTGCTAAACGACTTCAAGTACCTTATTGAAAGCAAGGGTAATTAAAATGCGGTTTCAGAAATAAAGAGGCATTCATTCCATCAAATCATCATTTATATACCGTGTGTAAACGTTTCTTTCCTTGCGAGTTATCAGAACGCAGGCTATTTCATTCATTACACATTAACTTTTGAAAAATGTCAATAACGTGTGAGTATAAAAAAATGTTCGTGTGCATTTATTTACGCTCGGAATATTCAAAATTTTTAACTAATGTGGAAGTTTAATTTTTATTTCCATCAGAAGGCTTTTGAAAAAATATCTGTCATATTAGATTATGTTGGCTAAGTAAGATTAGATCAGGTTATTTGTATCATGGTTAAGGTAGATTAGATAGGTCAATAAGAGACCCAGGATGTCAGGAGTGACACAGCATTGGAATAGGTAAGATTCACATATACATTAAAAACATGCTTTAGAATAGTGCTCAAAGTCATTAAATTCATAGGATTAGCCAATTACAGCAGTTTGAAGACGCAAAATATGACTAACCACCACTATACTGAAGAAACTGGGTTCATGTCTTACTACTCAAGGATGCGTGGTACTTGAGTAAATTTGGTACTGTACTTCTTGAGCAGCATACACTTTTTGGAAATTGGAAACATGTTTGTTTGTCAGTGATTATACAGCTTCCCTCCATGCTACAACAAAAAGCCAGTCATCAGTCACTTTACAAAAATTTCAGATTGTGCTGTCTCAGTCAGGAAATTTCTGTCTTGAGAATCTATGAACCCTTGGAAAAGCAGAGGGTTCATTTCCATTGAGTGGCAGTGTTGGGATTTTTTTTCAGTTCAATCAAAGGGTCACTGAAATGCTCCCAGGTTGGGAAAGGCCAAAGTTGGGAAACATCTGGGAGCTGAATTTCTTATTGTTTCAAGGAATCTCCAATGCTAATCCTATGCTAGGAATGCAGAAAAAAATGCGACCCAGTAATGAGGGATTTTTAATTTTTCATTCAAAATTGTCTGCAGGATTATTAAAAAAATACATTGGACTTTTTCCTGACTTACAAGAGAGTACTGTATTTACTCAAGCACCACCCACCTGCACCTTTTTTCTCAAATTTCAGAAGAAAAAAAGGGGTGCGCCTCATGAGCCGGTACAAATTTTTCAAGAAGTTTTAGGAAATTATGTGTGCATGATACCTAATTATAATGGAGAAATTTGGAAAAATGTAACATGAAAACACTATTGTACTGAAAAAGCTGAAAATTGATCATATTTTTGTTCAATTCATGTCTAAAGTCAATTTTTGTTAATATTTCCTAAATTTTGTGGTTTTACATTCACTAATAATTGGGGTACGCATCTTACTCAGGGATAAGATTTTAGCCAAATTTCCAACTGAAAAACCCCTGTGCGAGCCTTACTCAAGGGCGCGAGGTACTAGAGTAAATACGGTAAATTATGATCATGGATTTTTTGCAAGACACCCTGTATTACTATATGCACACCAAGCAGAAAAAGGAGAAAAAGGTGGGAGTGCTGCACAGTATACATATACTGTATATATATATCACAGCGTCTCACAGGCTGGGCTGACGACGTCGACCGCGGTGGTCGTGTGGGGGGGACCAGCAGCCAGGCAAGGGAGTCAGTCCCGGGAACTCACACGCGGGCACCGGGTTCGCAG
>CAJPEX010006329.1:0-13001 GCA_905338405.1 Notodromas monacha | reverse complement strand
CATTCAAACACGAGATTGAGCAGAAAAACCGAGTTCTTGGAACCTTTTGCGCGGTTTCGTTCCCTAACTTTGTCCCTTAATGTTAAAAAATTATTCACGTCGAGAAATTAAAAATACTGTACCCAATGGAATTTGAGACCAGGATAATTTGAAAGATCCCATGTATTTACTTCAGTCGAAATCCAGCATGGTGGGATCATAAATAGGAACCAGTGGTTAAGACTTTGCTTAAAAGTCGAATTACTTGTAAACTTGAAACTTCCATAACCCATGGGTCGAGCAAAGTTATATGCGCAATAAATAATCATGCAAATAAAAACTGAAATAAACTTAATACATATTCCCATAGAGATGGATAGGTCAAACAATAAGGCGATGTTGTACTACTGCATTTCAAGAATACCAATAATAAGGAACATGAGAGGAAAAGCAAATGTTTACTGCATGCACCAAGCAGAAAATATCTCAACACAAAATGCTTCGTCCATTCATCGTCACAAAATGTATTTCCTGTCACACTGAACTCAAATAAATATTTAGTGACCTGGATGATATGGAATTATGGATGATATATGAATTCATCAAGCAAGGCGATGCTGAATAATGTTCCTCGAAAAAAACATCAATCTAAAAATAAAATAAAAACCTCAAGAAACACAATACTGTAAATGAATTTCTTCTCCACACTAAGCTCAAATACGATAAAACCCAAACGTAAAAAAAAAAATTAAGAAACTATTTCGCACACACAAACACACACATATAAAAACTCTCAGATGAAACACGAGACAGAGCAAAAGTATTCTCTACAATTCTTGGGATTCGTGCATACATTATTATTTTTTTTGAATCCTCATCATCTCCCCACGAAATTGCCCCTCTCATAANATCCCAATATTGACAATATTTTTCTTTTCGAAGATACGACAGTGTCTCTAAAATTTCACTTGGTAAACAAGAATTAGATGCTCAGGAAAATGCTACAGTTGAAGGAAATCCAAAGCATATATTCAATATACTGTACTCGATTTAAATATTATTATATTGCCCAAAAAACGTTTACAGAATTCTGATTTAGAAACTTGGGCCCGTAAAAACACTTAAATTTAAGGGACTACGTGCTTAAAAAAAAATTCGTAGTTATCTTTAACAACATTTTCAGGACTGCCAAAAAAATAATAATTCTGTTGACAACCTCGAATGATTAACCTGCTATTTTTTATTGAAGGTGAAGCATGTGCATCATCACTACTATCACAAACCCTCTGCTTCTTCCTCGTCGTCTTCTGGAAAAGCTCCTGTTCAGGTACACAAGATAATCGTGCCACATCCGATGCCCACCAAACCAAAGAAGAAAAACAAGGTCAAGATGCCAGTCATGTCAACTTCCAGCGGAGCTTCTCCGGTGAGCCAAAATAATTGTAAAAAATTCAGCAATCCAGTAACTTGCCAATTTGAAAATTCATGATTAAGATTATTCGCGTTGCAGTTCAGATTTCAGAATGCCGAAGATAAATCGGTTTCTGAGTTAGAGTGACGTGATTTTAATTAAAGCCCATGATATTTCTATTGCGACTCTGCATCTTTAAATCTGTTTTTTTTTATATATAGAAGGCCACAATATAAAAATGTACCGCATTATACAGTTTTCAGTATCTTTATTCCTTAATATACTCAATGCGAAGCTAAACATTTCACTTCAAGATTAGAGGAAGACAGCAAGAAGAAATTTTTGTTTATAACACGAGACTTTTCTAGAAAATTCCTAATAAAGCACGTATCTTCAGGATCGAGGAGCTGTTGAAAAAAATATAGTCGAGCGAATAGTCTCTGGGCGAGGGAAGTTTGAGTTGCTTATTTATTTCGAAAATATGCAGAAAATGCCACTAATTGAAAAAGGAACTAAAAATCAAGAGAAATTAGTTTCCGGGGGATTCACGAGGTACGTTCGTTACGGTAACAATCTCCAACCACTAAATGTCGCCTTATTCATCATTTCAGGGTGTCTTCCGAAAGAAAATAAAAAACGATCGCAAAGATCTTAATTTTTCCCTTTTTTTTACTCTTCCACAATAAGGTTGAACATCGGCCTCAAAGTTCTGAAGGAGGCCCCCCAGTGCAGGATTATGGAAGCAGTTCTGGGTACGTAGAAGCCCGTTCGAATCCCATCATCCAACCATCGGCGTCCCGAAGCAATCCGGTTTTTGCAAAACCCATCGTCAATAATGAGCAAATTCGCTCATCAGCATCCCGAAGATTCGGATTGATTCTCTGATGAATATTGCGCCACCGAATCTCAAGTGTCTCTGGGAAGCGACGATTCTACAGGTTGGTATTTATTCCCCAAGTCAAAGTACGAGGGTTGGTTCATAAGTCTTGAGACTTTTTGAAATAGATTCAACAGAGTTTCAAATTGTCCAAAAAAAATTTTTTTTACTCTCTCAGCACCATTATTTTGGCAACACTTCATTGTAGTTCAATATTCTCTCCGCCGATTCCAACGCATTTTATCATGTGATAAATCCAATTAATGATTAAAAGAGTGCCGAATTTTTGATAATTACGTTACTGCTTTGATCATTGGATTTATCGCATGACAAAAATGCATTTAAATCGGCGGAGAGAATGTTGAACAGCATCAAAGTGTTGCCGAAAGATGGAGCTAAAGAAATAATTTTGGAATTGTTGAAACTCCGTTGGATCCAGTTAAAAAAGTCTCAAGATTTATGAACCAACCCTCTTACATACTGCGTCTCGCAAAATATGAGGATCTTGATGATGAAGCAGAAACTCCAAATTAACGTAGTTGTCTGCCGTTGAGAGCAATGAACTTTAAAAACACATTATTGAGAAATATTTTCCAAAAATTCGAGGCCGAATGAAAAAATTCGGCCTGCGTACTTATTCGAGCGCATCAACTCGCAATGCAAATTATTCGCATGATCCATAAATGCTGGAGCAGCAGTGACATTTAAATTCTCTTTTAGTAGCTTAAAAAGCAATTTTATGAGTTTGAAAATAATCCCAAAGTGCCAAGACCGTCTTCTTATTCCACACAAATGTCGGGGAAAGGTTTTTGTACATGAAAAAAACGATAAACTGAATGCTTTCTCAAAGTGTGAAGTAGATTAGCCCTGGTAATAAATATTTTTGTCGGTACAGTAACTTGAAATTAAGTTCTTTGAATTCACATTTTTCAAAATTCGAATCCTTCAGACCACACGATGTTCATTTCCAAAAATTTGACTTCAATTGTATTGTGAAACTTATTGGGCTTTGCGACCAAGATCCACCAATTCAAACGTTTCTAACCGCTAAATAAAAAAACACTCTTTTTCATTGAATCACGTTTTTCAGTTTTATTGGGACGATTTATTATTAGGATTAGTATTTTCGATTATTTAAAATACAATATTTGGCATCCCAGAGTCTACTTGGAAATTTGTATTACCTGCGAATTCGGCAGGGAAACGCATTCAATCCCAGTGACAAAGTTTCCATTCTGTTATCAGCAGTTCGTTTCAATATGAGTGTTTGGAAAACTGATTGTGAAGACAATCATCAAATACTGATGTAAAAATAATTTTAATTTCAATCTATCCTCACTGAAACAGAAGGAATGCAAAACGTACGAAACAATCTTCGTTCATCAATCAACGATGATGATGAGATCAAAGAGCATCATCAGGCTTCAGTAGCCCAGGATTCTTTCTGCATGTACTGAATAATGATTTAAAATGCTCATTTCCCTGACGGTGATACGACAGAAAGGGAAATGATGTCATGGGTGGGCGATGAATCATTCGAGATGATAATGGTAAAGCACGTATATATAGGGGTCAGTACCACTTTCAAAACATGGCTAAAATAAGCCGCAGACTGGCACCACAAATTCAAAATATTTATTATCCAGAAGTGAAAAACGGATTCTCGTTGTCTCGCGGAATCATCATTAATCATTCCGTTTCCATTCCCACTCCGTCACGAAATTTTTTTTATTATTATTTCGAATTGGAAATTCGGGATCATGAAATACGAGGGTTGGTTCATAAGTCATGAGACTTTTTGAAATATATCCAATAACGGAGTTTCATAAATTCAAAATTTATTATTTTACTCACTTAGCCCCATCATTCGATAACATTTCGGTGTTTTTCAATATTCTCTCCGCCGATTTTAATGCATTTTCTCATGTGATAAATACAATAATTGATTAAAAGAGTGCCTATAATTTGATAAGTAGTGCGTTACTGCTTTGATCATTGGATTTATCGCATGAAAAAATGAAAGAAAATCGGCGGAGAGAATGTTGAACAGCACCGAGGTGTTGCCTAAAGATGGGCTAAGTGATCAAAGCATATAAAAATGCATTAAAGCCATCACCACAATTGATTTTTTTTAACTCGTTAAAAATTTTTCGGAACTCTAGTTATTGGATCTATTTCAAGTCTCAAGACTTGGGAAATAACCCTCGTGAATGTCATGCCTAGACATGATTCACGAAGCTGGGAATCTCTCGGTATAGCTTCAAGAAATATACGAAAGCTTTTTTCTCGTGGAAATATCGAAAAAATGGGGGGAAATAAGGTCTTCGTCAATAATGTGTTTGTCGCGACGACGATCTGCGAAAGGCGGGTAAATATTTCTTTACACATCCTACAGTATATCGTATCGAACCGTGAAATTGCATGGTTACCAGCAACAGCAATATAGGAAGCCTTTCGCTGCAATTATATTCCCCAAGTAATCACCAGGCTGGAAAAAAAATAAGAACAAGAGAACCTCATCATACGATTCCGCAGCCGACGTTAAGAAGGGCTGTCATTAACTGGCAGGTTAAAAAAAATTGTGGCGATTGCGTCACGTCCTCGCCTTTGTTATCATCATCCTAAACCGCGACGTGCGCGTTTTTTTGACATGACCCGAAGTTTCCTCTTTATAAGTTACACATAGAGTCGAAAAATGATTGAGAATTTAAAAATAGGATACAATCTTTTTTCACTCGGGAAGTTTTTGCCGAAGGCGGTTGTCCATCATCCGAAACGTGCGAGCTTGCTAAGTCGACTTTCTTGGAGGCGATGGTTCATCAAGAGGAATCTGTTTTCTCCAGAATTGGAAGACCCCCCTTGTGCGAGATAATGAATTCAACAACCCCTTTTTCCCCCCACCCCGGACGTCCAAAAGAAAGTTTTACAATGTAAAAGATTAAAATGAGCTCAGCAGGTGCATGGGCACGCTTCAATGGAAAAAAAATGTATTCAAACTCTCTAAATGAATTCTATATGTTCGTTTACTTCATGGGATCTTCTTGAGCAGAAATGAAAGCATTCAATCAAATGAAAGATGTACTGTGCTAGCAGTTTTTTTTTTTTTTGGAATCGAAATGTTTTTTTAAAACGCAGAATCAGCAATAAGAAGTCTGTTGGTTTTTACATGTGTTTCAGAGTTAACCAGCAATGAATATTTTCAAAAAAGTCCGACAGAAATCAGGAATCTAAATCTCGTCGCAATCATAGAACACTGAAAATTGTAGATTCGATTGAATTTTTGGAATTTTTAGATTTTGTTGGTCATCATACAATGTTAGTCATACTCTGGAGATCTAAGAAACCATATTTTAAAAATATAGGACGACCTAAAATTGAATTGAATTTCAGAGCACTGCAAATTATCGATTTGATGACGTTTTGGGAATTTTTATATTTTGTTGCTCAGACAATGTTAGTCATACCCTGGAGATCTAAGAAACCACATTTTAAAAAATAAGGACGATATAAAATTAAATTAGATTTCTATAAATTTAAGACTCGTAATAGTATTTTAAGCCAGCGGGAAACTTGTAAAAGTGCGTTTTGTTTTCGAATGTGAAAATTTCCCTAACTTAAACCGTCGAATAACTTCGCAATAAACGAACCGGTAATTTAAGATTTTTGGATGAGGGTTTGCCAAGTTAACATATTTTTCTATCAATTATATGTTTGTCTGATGACAATCAAATTTAAATTTACAAAAATATATAAAAAGCCCGAGAAAAACGGAGCTATTATATTTTTAAATCAAATTTGCGTCGCTGCTTTTCCAGTCCGCTGCAGAAAATATCTTCTCGGTTCTTTTCTTTTTTTTATGAAATAAGCATTTGGTTGTTTACTTTGGAAAATTCTTCATCAAGATATTATTTCTGACGATCACATTCCATAATAATAAGTCTCAAAAGATAATCAGCGGTTTTCTACGAAAGATGCATCACGATATTGCCCAGCATGATTTATCATCAAGTCAGAATCATTAGTCTTGCTGCCTATAGAATGTCGATTGAAACTCAGCCATATTTCTGCATCCCCGAGAAGAAAAACAAAAACAAAACAAATATTTAGCTCACAAAAATTCCGAGAATAAAACTCGTGATCCCATATAGACATCATCAGAGAANAAGGCGCTGCGTTGGCCTACTTTTTATATTTTCCTCCATTTTGAAGATCCCAATGGCAAAAATTTCACAGCTTGAAACGATATTTATCCGGAAATATATTTTCTTAATTGTACAGCACCATTCACTGATTTTCTTCAAACGCAGCCTCGACAAAACAATGGAAAAAAATTTGAGGTTGTTGCAGTTTTCTTTGAAATTTACAGCATATTGCATCACATGCTGTATGCATCCAAAGGAAAAATTTATATTTTGAGATCCAAAAAGTGGACATTGTGTAATCCTTCATCATCCACAAATGTTTATTTTTTTGTCTTGACCCGAATAGAAAGTTACGAGCAAAATGACAAGGTGAACTTTCCTGACAAGTTTAGCTTTCACTTCTCGCCTCTGGCGTGAGACTGAGCGATAAAAGAAAACACGCATAAATTGTGAATAACATGAGGAATTACAATTTGAAAATTACTGCATCAGTTTTGCGTCAATTGATTGTTGGATTGTGAATCGCAAACTTCATGAAAATATGCTACCTTCCTTAATTGGAATTCTGTTCGATGTTTATTCAAGCTAATTGAATTTGTTTAATTTTTTTTTGCAGGCGTGCAGAAAACAAGACTCAAGCTGCCGAAGAAGTTACCACTCGTTTCATCCGTGGGATGGAGTTTGTTATTTGTGACGTTGATTTTCGATTGTTGAATTGATTGCTTCTAATAAAATTCCCAAAGGTCGTGGAATACAGTTTGCCTCGGCTAAATCACTATCCAACGGTGTTTATTTCACTTTCACCATCACCCCGGATAATAAGGATGACAACACACGTTTGTTTTTGCCGTTACTGACAAAACTTTTATTTCGCCTTGATTATACACACAAATGAAAAAATCCAAGTGCACGGAATTAAATAGCCTTGCTTCGGTGTCGCGATTTTCATTTTTAAAAAAGGTGGAAAATTCGTCTTTGTTTCCTCGGATTGTTTTCTGTCCATCCGCCGGGCGGAGATTTCATGAAAGACGATTTCGGAGGAAAAGTGTCTTCTGGTGGGCCATTAAACAAAAATGATGCGACTTCCATCAATAATGATGACTTTTGCCGTGTGCGTAGCCGTAACCGTGTCCGTAACCGTGTCCGTGGTGTCCGTAACCGCCATGGCTGAAAAGGAAAAAAAACACACATTTCCGTATTACATTTGTACGTTACCAAATAAGAAAAAAAAAGACCAGACCAGAAAGAAAAATTTCGACCCGCAACGTCTTCTGTGAAATGCACTACATTGGAAATACTGTATCTGGGAAAAAAGGGGCTTCGTTTGGAAATTTCGTCGAAACGTACGGAGGTGAATGAACGAAAAATTGAATAATAAAAAAAAACATGCTCATTATATTGATCGGAAGTCGACAAATGAAATGAAGCACTATTGAATTAAGTAACCATGAATCGCGTTTGATTCATCAATAATTACTGTTCTAATGTTATACTTTTTCATTCAACAGTGGTTTTTTCGTTTGAGGAATTAAAGAGGCTCGGGCCGGCCTTTATAACTGTAAATGAAAATAAATAACTTCACCGATAGGATAAAAATTTCTCAAGCATAAGAAGAAATCTTCTGTAAAATCTGCTGCATTTGAAATAGCAAAGGTGGAAGAAAAGGGTTGACTTTTTCTTGGAAATCATATCAAGACGTACTCGATTGAACGAAAAATTGAAAAATTTGCGAGAAAGCGGCTCATTCTGTCGATCGGAAAGACAATTAACTGATTACAATGCATGAATTTAGTAACTACAATCACGGTTGATTCAATAATAACTAATATACAGTATACGAAAAAAAAGCAATGGGATTTTTGCAAGGAATCAAAGAGACTCGGCTCTTATAAAGTGTACAATAAGGAACACGATCAATAGCTTTGCCAATAGGATCAAAATTATCCCAAAGATGATTACCTCCTTTATTTGATGAATCGATTTGCTTAAAAAATAGGATTCCTATTTTATTCCCTGATTTATTTTAAATAAAAATATTCATTCTTCTTTTTTATGCTTTTCCCGAGAATTAAAGCGAACCAATTTCCCCGCTTCATTTTTTGACTCAGTGTATCTAGAATTCGGAATCGTAGCCTATATTCACATCAACTGCCTCCAAAATTGTCACTGAAAGTCAAATTGGTGGCTGTCACAAATGGACTACGTCAATGACAGCAAGAAAGGTAAGGAAAATAAATGTCAAAACTGATTTTTTTTTTCGAAATTACGCCCCCCTCACGCGATCTTTTCTTTGAGTGCTGATGTGAAAGGAGAAGGAAAATTTTAATGACTTGAAAAAAATAACGGTAATTCATTTTCTCACCTGTGTCCTCCGACCTTGATGCCGTGTTCGAAGCCGAACCCACCGTGGTGCCCATGGCCGTACCCGTGCCCGTGTCCGTACCCGTGTGCGTACCCGTGTCCGTGGTGCTTGTGGGCATAGCCGTGATGATGGGGACCCACGTGAACCCGCACGTGAGCAGCGGGTTTCCCGTGATGACCGAATTCGAAACCCCATCCGTAGTGTCCATGGTTGTGTCCGTGTCCGTAGTGACTGAAGACAAAGGGGGGATCAATCAAATTCAACCCATTTTCGGAACAGTACATCAGTAAAAAAAAAGTGTATAGTATTTACCCAATTACTAAACGCACTTTCTTCTCCGAGAATGTATGCAACGAATGAGGTGCGTGTCTTATTTGAATCTATTTTAACCGACAAAAAAAGCTAGAAACTATAGGAGTGGCAAAGCGTCTGAATTTCGGAACCGCAAAAAATATTTTAATTGCTTTTCCCTCGTGATTTTATTGCATATACAATACTAGGATAAATATAAATGATCATACGTCCACTAATTGATAGCAAATTAATGCCTTTTTAATTCGACTTTAAACCATCAAATTTTAATTCATGAAATTTTTGAATATCAAAATGTTTGGCATATTGGCAAAATTATGGCTCGCTTTTTTTGAATTTCACTTGAAAATTTAAGATATGTGTATTAATTGAAGGCTTGTGGTACTCAAGTAAAGAGTTTGTCAATAACATATGATTAACGGCTTAATTGTCTTCTTGTTTTGTAAAAAGAAGCTATTTTTTGCCAAGAAATTTTCCGAAGGAAAAAAATAAACGACCGAACATAACCAGTTGATTTCCGGTCCACAGTTGAAAATTTCAATAAGATCGCTTTCGAAGCAAAATCCTTGTTCTTATTGTGATGACTGCTTGCGAAATTAAAATTGTGAAAGCTTTTTTTAACGACAACTTCGACAAAATTCCGAGCAGTCCTTTCTTATAATTCAGTCCACCAATTTACTCCTGCTCTATAATATGTACAACTGTCAAAACGGTTGCTTTCGAAACGTTTGCGAGAATTTTCAGACAAAATGATGGGAAAGTCCGCGAAATTATGTAATGTTGAAGATTACTATACCTGGGTGTAGGTCCACTTTCAACTTGGGCCATCAGGACGAGAGCAACGACAGCAAAAGTCAGCATCATCATCATACTGCTTGCCTATAGAAAGAGAAAGAATAGCGAAGAAATATTCAAGTATTTATTTCTAAAGAACCCCGAAGCGCGAATGACCACCAAACTTCAATTGGCAAATAAGACCATCAGCATCCCTAAATTTTGCCTCATTTATATTTTCTTCTAGAAACTTTTTTTTTTTTTTGGTGCCTCTAGCATTTATTGACCAATGGGAGGCCTCATTTCCGCTTTTTCTTTTCCTTTCTAACACTCGTATTATTATTGCGTCACGTGTTGCTTTCGTGAAGCAGGGCATCCATAAACACGTTGGTCACGGTTCGTCGATTTTCTGATGAAGTCGGCTAAGCGAGTGGGAAGGAATATTTATAAGCCAAGTTTTTTTGTTTTGTTTTGTTTGTACTGTATCTTGTTTTCGTTATGGGAGGAGAATGTTCATGGTTTTCTCTTCTGAACAATTTTTTTGTTTACCACTAGGTTAGAAAAGGTATCGTGAAACGTTTCGTCACATGGGGGCTCCGCTTAAAATTAAAACTCCCCCGGAAACGAATCCGTCAAAATGCTTGCTTCCTTTTCTTTTGCTCTCGGATTTTTCTTAGTTTTAGTCCTGATACCGCCTTACGTGAAAGCAAATTAGCCTCGGGCAATTTTGGAGAAAATTCGACGAGGGGAAAAAACTTGGGAATATAATCTTGAAATTTTTTAAAAGACATTTTTAGGGCAATGAAAGAAACGATGCTCACCTTGGTAAACATTTTTTGTTTTGCTTTGGTGCACTTGGTTATTCGCTTCGAATTAAATAAAAGTTGACACCTATAAAAAACAAGTTTTCAAAGATGTATACGATTCCGAGTGAATGCGCGAATTAAATTCAAATTTATCACTGAAAATTGAGATTTATTCCTTGTGGACCACTGCTAGAGGAGATTTTTCACCGGTGAAAATGCAAATTACGTTGTTTGAACTAAAGTTTTTTTTTTCAAAGTTCTTTCAATTGGTTTCAAGTGAAGCTTTCAACTGCCGAAGTCGATTGGATCTGTTTCATTCTCGGCCCCCCGCAGAAGTTTAAATACCCGAAAGTTTGCAATTGTTTCGAATTTGACCTTCATACCTCGTTAGACGCCTAAATGAATCCCCCCCTCCCTCCAATACAAACTCCAATCACCAAATTTGCCCAACTGAAGCAACTAAAAGAAAAACAAGAGGCAGTTGGAGTGAATTTAGGGTGGACCCTAATTGAATCACTGCTTCAATGAGCACGAACCGGTGCGGGAATTAGCAAAGCAATTGCCTAAGGCGCGATTCTTCATATTTTGAAATATCCACGTCACTTGTTCTCTTTTACAAAAAAAATTGAATCACAACCATCAAATATATCTTCATGAAGATGCATTCTGCAAACAGATTTTTTTCAACAAATTTTATTTCTAAGATTTTATTTCGTCATCGATGGCTTTCTCGTCGAAAGCAGTGGAATTTTTGCTGAGTCACAGTATCGTGTTTGTTGCAATGTCCGCTACATTGAGTAATTCGGAGAAAAACGGACTAGTCCAGGATTTTGTGAAGAAAATCAACCTTCGTGCCTGGACCCGACATCACATCAAGTTCAGCAAAAGTCAACACAAAACATGAATTACTTCATTAGTCATTTAAAAGCTTATTGTGACGAAAATAAAAAGGTTGAATTATTAGGATGAAAAATCGTCTCTTCACGCATCACACAGGCAGAACAAAGTGAACGAAAGCTGATTCATGTCAGCAAAAAATAAAAACCTCATAAAACTTTCATCAGCGCGATAATCGTTTAATAGACGTGTCAGTTCGGAGGAATACACGACAAATTTACTCGGTTACTCTTTTACCTACTCTTAAATTACTTTTAGTCATCAGGAAAAAACATAATAAAGTCGAATAATTGTATCCCGGATTAATGGTTCTTTTGGAAAAACTCATATTGTTTTCGATATATGAAGGCTTGAAGGTTCGAGGGCAACTTGCTCTGTTGGAGAGCCCCACATTTCAACAAAAATTGAAACAATTGTTGCCCAGGTTAGTGTTTGATGGAATTTCGATTGAAAATTGTTTGTGGAGATACTGAAAAATGAATGAATTTTTATTTTTCGAGACGTGCTAAATGTGGACAATGCAGTACAGTATTTCAGTTTTAGATGAGATGATATCAATTTCTATCAGGGTGTGAATGAATTTTCTTCCGCGGAAATAGCGAAGGATTTTGAAAGATTTTCCCCGAATAATATTTTGAAGATCGAAGTTTTCACATAAAATTTTAGGAATAAGGAGGTAACGTTAGGAAATGAAAATTTGAATACAGCAGCTCTACTCCGCTAGAACGTGATTACTTAACAATCTTGCGTTGATCTTTGTCGATATTATTTCGACTGCAAATTTCATTATGTCAGTTGAATGAGCTGAAATTGATTTTTCTAAGGAAATTAATTACATTTAATTTTCCGTTTTCGTTTCACATTCGAATTGTACACGAAGTAGACATCAGCGAAAGTTTTAAAACTGTCATTTGAATGACTATTGTTGCCGAAAAACGGCTAGAACTCCTTTGTCTCCTTTCCAAAGAATATGATTGCTTAACATAAGTACATAACGAACTTTTGCAGAGACACATCCTACAGTTCAGAATTTATCTTGGTTATTTTATAATACTCTGGATTTTCTAACATTTCCAGCGATCCTCACGAGAAAAAACTTTTTTGGGAGAATGAAAATTCAATTAAAATTATTCATTGAACCGAATCGAATGCGGTCTTGAAAGAGAGCCGAATCATGACAATAAATTGAGGCAGGTGTGCGTGAGGTCAAGTCTTAAGACTCCGTCGAAGTTGAATAATGAAAGGTCGCAAGAAATGCTAAAGCATGAAAAAAGCTCCAATTTCAAAAAATTGAAAATCTCGCGACTAAAATATTTCCTGCACGAAGGGTCTATTTTTTAAATATTTCGCATGTATTATAAGTTCCGGTGCATTAATTTCGCTCACGCAAACCCGCGCAGGATTCATGCACAGGCGACACCTACGAGAGGATAACGAAACA
>CAJPEX010006327.1:0-13008 GCA_905338405.1 Notodromas monacha | reverse complement strand
TACGATACTGTACTTTACTGTACTGTACAGTACATAAAACTTTTTTGGCTGAGACACACTAGCCAACGCTGCAAAATTTTGAAAAGATATTGGTTTAATATTTTTATTCATTATTGTGATGACTGGAGAAATCTGTCGATAATATATTATGCATAATTATACAATTGTATTTTTATAATTCGCCTTCATTCAGTTTTACTAGAATTTGGTTAAGGGAAAAAATAGGTTTTAGAAAAACCTTTAAACAGTCCTCCCCATTTTCAGGGTATTGCTTTTCTTTTACTACTTAATTATTTATCTGAGTAGGGAATTGCTGTACCATACTGTACTGTACTGTACTCTTGAAAACTTTTTTGGCTGAGACACAAAGCCAATGCTGCAAAATTTTGAAGGGATATTGGTATAATATTTTTATTCATTCTTTTGTGATGACTGGATAAATCTGTTGATAATATATCATGCATAATTATGCAATTGTATTTTTATAATTTGCCTTCATTCAGTTTTACTAGAATTTGGTTAAGGGAAAAAAGAGGTTTTGGAAAAACCTTTAACCAGTCCTCCCCATTTTCAGGGTATTGCTTTTTTTTACTACTTCTTTATTTTTGGATCTACCTTTTTGTGAGTTATAAATATATCATTATATATTTCTATAATTCACCTTCATTCAGATGGAGTTGAAATTCGTCGAGGGGAAAGTGAGGTTCTTCAAAACTTTTAACCAGGCTTCCCCGTTTTCTAGGAATTGCTTTTCAATTGCGAATATGATTAATTTTTTTTATTTCTTATAAGTTGCTGTAATTCGTACCCCATTTGAATTGGCATCAAATAATGCTGAGATCGATTTTCCAAACGTTCAAATCTGTCCAATCTTCAACAGATTTCAAGGCCTTGTCGGGAATTGCGAACCAAAAATGCGATGTTTCCAAAATTAAGGTTTTGATGTCGGGTATACGGGAATTCGGTTCGAACACCGGGTAATACCGGGTTCCCGAGTGCTGGTGAGCAGTATATTTTATTCTTTATTTTTATTTTTTATCCTGGGACCATGAATGCAAGTACTATATATAGTGGGTTCAAGTTATCTCCCGGGGCGGCAACTCATCCCATCTTCCAGTGTCCAGTTTCTTCCGCCAGGAATTTTCCCGCTCTCCGCCAAACCAATTTATTTTTATTTATTTTTTCTCTGTCCAGACTGAAACGTATCCCCCAATTTTTTTTTTTCTTGGGGGAGGTTTGCTGATAATTTACACGAGAAATGGAAAAAAGGGGGTTTGATGGGGAGAGCAAAACGAAGGAAAGAAAATTGAAAGAAGAAGAAAGGATGAGTGGTTTTCATGTGCAGGTGTGGCTTCAAGTCTCGGGGTTCTGTATATATATAGCGACCAGAAAATAAAAAAATAAAATAAAAATTCACCCTTGGGAAGATCCCAGCAGGGTTAATCGGAGGATGCATTTTTTCGCGAATGCCTGGCATCCGCAGGTGCAGTCGCTTTTCTGCGACGTTCGCTTTAAAAAAAATGAAAAAAATAAATTAACAAAAAATTGAAAGCGTCGGGGCCAACGGGAAGAATTATAATTCCACATGGATCCGGAAGAACAAAAGGCTTCGCACTCATGCTTCCCCCCCAAAATCATCTCGCTTTGGTCATAATGAAATGCTACTCTTTTGGCCGTTTTTTGGCCCAATTTTCCCGTGCTTCTGTTCGTCGTCGTTCATGGCTCAAAATGCAAAAAAAAAAAAAAAAGCCGTGGTAAATGAACAGTAGTTTTGAAAGAAATTGCACGTTCCATCGGAAACGGGTGGGAGAATATTTTCAACGGAAATTGTTGTCGTTCAATCTGAAATTGTTTTTCTTGGAAAACCTTGGATTCTACTGTGAACAGTATAGTTTCGAAAGAAATTTGGCGTTTCATCGAAGATATAGCGAGGAAAAGTATTTTCAAAAAAAGTGAGTCGGTTTATAATTTTTTTTTGTATATGAACACACTAATCACAAATTCTTGTCTTCCAATCCGAAATTTAAAAGAAAAGAAACTTTGGATCACTGTGGAGTAGTTTCGAAAGGAATTTCTCGTTTCATCGAAGAAAATTTTGCAAAGTATTTTTCAAGAGAGCTGGTTTCAAATTTTTTTTCTATGAACACACTGGTCAGAAATTATAGTCTTACAATCCGAAATTTACTGTTGGAATACTATGACTTATTGTGGAATCGAAAACAATATGCGGTTCAATTGTTTAATCGGATAGGTTCGACTTGTCTTCATGGTTGCCAATTTAAAAATTGGCATCTTAAACAGGTAAATTTAAAAAGAAATAAAACGAAAGTTTCGATTAGTGCATGGTTTAATTGTGGGAAATTTAAAAAAAAGAGGTATCTAGTACTGTACATTATTTTGAATATTTGATAGGACTTTATTCAAATTTACAAAACGTGCAAGTTTGACGATTGGAATTTCTTTCCCTCGAAATGTTGTTTAAGCTTTCGAAATTATATAATTGAGTCTTCGTGTGCAAAAATCGGTGAAGTGATTATGAAATTTTAAAATGCTGTACAATACTTGAATTGTCTATCGTCATTCAACAAACACGAGTCTGACGATGTAAGTGAAATTTTCATGAGCATATCGTGTCCCTCCGTAATAATCAGAAAACGTCTGTGAATTGGATTCCTCAAATCCATTTTGAAATTTACATCAAATCGTCTTGAAATTAATGTTTTATGCGTCCATTCTGTCCAATTTATCTGTTCAGAGACTCCGCAAAATTAAATCATTTTGGCAGTTTCATTACGGTATTGTAAAGTAATTTAATATTGCCGACGTTCTGGGAAAAAAATATTCTCCTGCAAATGGTTCGAACTGCCAAAAAAAAAAAATATTGTTCCCTGATACGGCATAAAAATGGGTTTGGCAATTTGCATTTACATGTGTTGAAATATTATTGAAGGAACCGCGTCTGTCCCTGGGCTAGGTTCACTTGGATGATTATTTTTAATTACTTGACGCGGTAGTTGGTTTCTCTTCTCATCCCAGTGATTTATAATTCAGAATTTCGAGGCGAGCAATTATCCTTTGACTGGCATCANGGAGGACATGGCACTAAATCAAGGGTTGACTGTATATTTGCCAATGGTGGAGTTCATGTTTATGAAGGGGTTGGGCTTTGAGTGACCAGAACCCTGGAGATAGAAGGAAAATTTGTGAGTAATTTTCGGTGGGTGGCTCATCCTAGACATGACGGTTTCGAGTGATGGGTGTGACTGGATTTCTACCCTTCGTCTCGTGTCATTGAACCCATTTCCCAGGGCTTTTACTTGCGAAGGCGAAATGCAGTCAATTGATCTGATTCCATCTTGTAATTTACCTCAGAATTTTTGAAGCCGTTTCTACTGTGGTGGTCCTTTTTAAAAAAAATCCCGAATCTATATCTAATGCACTCGAGAAGGCGAAATTACCAAATTTTTGCGATGACATTCCACTAGATTTCTTCTTCGTTTTTGACCATTTTACTCCTTTGGCAAGCTGATAACACTTTTTCACTGCCGATATTTGCAAATGCAGTATGTCACAACAATGATTTTTTTAGAAAATTTTGAATCCCTTGAAGCACATTGTGGAATAATTTAAAAACAAGTCTTCAAAACATTGATGACAATCCCCTAAATTATAAAGTCGCTTTCAATATTCAATTAAACTTATCCTGGATGTGATAATTCGTTACACTTTATAGCCATTGTAAGAGTGAGACTGTGAAATGCTCTAAACCCGGATAAAATAAGCGAACATTTTACAATTAAATTATCTCCATTGAATCAAGCACAAATCACGGGAACCAGATTAGAAATATAAAATCCCCTTAATTGCGCCTGAGAGTTATTCAAATAAAAATGTTTGCCCAAAAAAAAAACCTTATCCCGAAATTTCGCCCTATAGTAAACTAAAGAATCGCCTACGAAAATGATAGAATAAATGTTTGTTTGAATTAAGAAGTAAATGACTGATTCCATTGTATGTTCCAAGAACCAGTCACAATCACATTTTGAATGTGAAATGTGAGACTGTTCCTGCCTCCATTAGGGATTTTTAAAATTAAGAAATCAAAGAATGTTCCTCAAAAAAAGTTTTTATACTGGAATTGGCCAGTTTGTTGTAATGAGATTTTTATAGCATGTACCCTATAGGATTTCTGCCAGGGACTTGACAAAAAGTTTATTATGCTGAAAAAGTTGTTGTAACAGTATTTGTTGTAACAAGATTTTACTGTATTGAAAAACACAAATTGTTTTTACCTCAAAGACTATGAGTCAACCGCAGCTTCGTTTTTTACAAGAGAAAAAAAACAATTGAAACTGATGTTACTCTGGTTGTCGTTGTCCAAACTTCACTGGGATTTTGACAAGAAGAAAAAAAATTCAAAATCTTGCCCAGACATTGAACCCTTGACCTCGCACATCATCTGTCAGCACCGTGTCCATAAAGAGGGTACTTGTGTGCGGTCGTTCTGGAATTCTTGCGGTTGTACCTGGAACTTCCATCTTCCAGATCCTCAGCTTCTCGGGCTTTCAAGTCTTCCTCATTTTTATTTTTCAAAACGTTGCTTTTTTTCTTGTCTTCGGAACCTTGATACTAAATGGAAAAAACAGTCTTGATGCAGGATAGCATTTAATGATTTATGCGCTGCTAAAATCGACAATATTTCAACTGTGTAAAGCTACGATTATGAAATTATCGTCGTTGGACACAGTAAAAATAAAATTTAAAACTTTGACATCGCAAAAATGTGTGTACAGTCAACCCCCGCCTAACGGACTTGATTTTGTGCAACGGGCGAGTCTGTTAGACAAAAAGTCCTTTACACGAATTCAAATATATAAAAAATTTCAATGTTCAACACTAATTTTGAACCAAAAGAAGTCTGTTTGGTGGATTTTGTCTGTTGGGCGGGAGGATAAACTGCCTGCAGAGCTGGTCTGTTTGGCGAAAATCCCTTACATGGGAGGTCTGTTAAGCGGGGGGCCACTGTATACTTTCCTGCTGATGGCTTAATTCGAGACAGTTAATTGTGTTGAATTTATTTTGCAAATTGCCAAGATCAATTCGCTCGAAGAGTTCAAATTTTTTCCAATACTGTATAATAAAGTTGAGATAAAAATGTATGCTTGTGTTCTGTGAAAATTACTCCATCAGCCTCTTTTTCTTATTTCAGTTTCTGGAGAATGAAGACTAATTACTACAAATGGTCAGTTTCCGGGGATCCGTGAATTGGAACCCCGGGAAGTTGGCCACGAGCGTGACAATTGCACTTTAAAGCAGCAACCCCGCTGCGGTGTATAAAAAAAAGTAAATAAAAAGTGTAGAATAAAAATAAAATAGAATGAAAGAGCGTGAAGATGACATTGTTGTAGAAATAATTGCGCCGCTTTTGCGGCCAGTTATGAAAAGGTTCCGATTGGCGTGTTCTTTTGTGTTGGTGGATTTCATGCCCCAGTTTTGTGTCCCAATCGTCCCGTTTTCTATTCGAGAAAAGAAGCGCTATTAAAACAGAAAACGCCTGAGGCTACCTGGAAGATTTTAACATTTCCGGAGAAGCGAGAAATAAAGTGCAAGGGGCTGGTTCAAAAGTTTCTCCTGCCTTTTTTTTTGTTCCCCCTTATTGTGTGTGATTTTATTGGATATAGGTGAATGATCTTTGTAATTTTTGGAGTCATCAGTTCAAGTTGTGTTACTCAAGTTATTTGCTTGTTCCTACAAGTTGAGTTTTGCTGTTATTCAAGGTTACTCTGTGAAATACATTTACCCCTTTAAACTAGGAAATTCCTACAAGGAAGTCCCAGTCCTGTCCCAGACTGATTGTTTGTGTTTCATTATATTCAACACTCGGCATCAAATTATATTGAGGAGACATTTGTCCCCAATGACATGCACATCAATTTGTTGTGATCATTGTTTTGATTTTATAGTCAGACAAATTTAAGAAATAAATCTTACCTGCCACAATTCCGTACTATTCAGGACAGATTGTCACTGGAATATAAGTTGATGTCAAGTGATGCAATAAAACACAACAATCAGTCTGGGACAGGACCAGGAAACAGTCAACAGGTTAAAAGTATTTCACAAAGTTAATCAATGAACCACTCAGCAAACTCTTCTCACATCTGGGATAAATTGGTTAACAAATAATTCAACTGGACTAATGATGATGATCTGATTAAACATGAGCTGCTCATATACTCAGAGATATTTAGCCCTCATTGGTTTCTACTTTACATGACAGAAAAGACCTTCAACGGGTCAAGAATCTAAACTCAAAGATGCTATGATGACAGGAAGCACCTGGCACTGCAATTTTGAGGAGCGGGAAATTATTTCTGGGAATTTATTTTTAAAACTGAAGAATTGCCTACAAATATGATCAAATAAATTTTTGTCTGAATTTAGAAGTAAATGACTGATTCCACCGTATGTTCCAAGAACCAGTCACAATCACATTTTGAATGGGAAATGTGAGACTGTGTCTGCCTCCATTGGGGATTTTTCATTGAGAAATCATAGAATGTTTGTCAAAAAAAGTTTGTTGTACTGGAATTGGCCAGTTTGTTGTAATGAGATTTTATAGCATGTACCTATAGGATTTCTGCCGGGACTTGAAAAAAAGTTTGTTATGCTGAAAAATTTGTTGTAACAGTATTTGTTGTAACAAGATTTTACTGTATTGAAAAATGCAATTTTTTTTTACCTCAAAGACTATGAGTCAAGCGCAGCTTTGTTTTTATAAGAAAACTAATTACTAATGGTTGCCCAACACATCCTTTGAAAATTCTAATGATGTCTGTCCTTAAAAACATTATAACAAATTGCAAAAATCATTTTTCCTGCTCTGAAGTTATTTCCCACAATTTATGTAATGAATCTGCTGATTGTGAAGGTTATCCTAAAATGTCAATAAAAGCTAAACGTTCCTCAAGCCATTCAGAGAAATCTTCAAATTACCTCCAGTTGAGACGCGTATTATTTTATTTCTTTTTCGAACCATATGTTGATGATGATTTCGATACAATTCCTGAATCCGAACTGAGGTAATTTTTTTATGAATCCCACGATTGAATTTTGATTTGAGGATTATCGATTCACAATCATTCGGTTAAACTGTTATTCTCAGACGATGACCTAAAATATTTTCGTGACTTTGTGATCGAGAGATTCAAATTTTTTTGACGGATCGTATTAAATTGATGACCACCAAATACCACAATTGCATTTGGGAGAATTGGCTATAAAAAGAATACCTTTCCGAAATTTCAGCCGCGAATTGAAAAATAATAAAAATTAATCTCTGCGGGTTCAAGAATAACAACAAATCTTTGAATTATGAAGGCATAAACGTTTACGATTTGGTCACGAGCTGTCAGTCGTAACCTCGAGGATTGGATCGTAATTGTAAAGAATTTGAACCCGAATATAAAATTTCGCAGTGGAAATTGTTGAGAGCCCCATTCAGGGGGGATGTTCTGAATTATGCCTTCATGGGGCTTTAAGCTGGTTGTTCCGCGTCGAAGAACACGTTATTACTCGGTTGATCAATTTCTTTTGGTTCTGCCCTAACACGATTTTTGATTGCATTCTTCGCTATTTTAATTGTGCGTCGAGTAAAAAAAAATTAAATAGAGCGGGGTCTTGTTGGTAGGAATCGAGCGGATTCTTTCATCCCACTAATTTTTTTATTTATTTTAAGGGAAAGATGTATTTTAGAAATTTGGAGTAAGAAGTAAGAAACACCATTTTTGGTTAGTCTTTTAGATTTTTTTGGATACATGGACACTAACTTTATTCACATGAATTCATATTGTAACACGTTTTTATTAACTTGCTTTCTTGTCCGTTTGTTTGTCCAGATCAAATTTTGCAACTCAAATTTCGCTCACTTCCCAACTAGCTAGCAAGCTGAAACTTTCAGGATAGCTTAGAAATCACGTTTAAGGTTATTTTTTCCTTTTTCAAAACGTGGTTTTTTAGATCAATTTTTTAATCTACTAAATTTTTTTGTGCTTTTTATTCTTACTTGAAAAACGTGGTTTTTTAGATTAATTTTTTAATCTACTACTGTATAATTATTTTATTCTTTTAACATGCTGTAATTTCCAGACTTCTTTTACAAAATTTTGTAACCCTTGAATTGTGAAATCTTCTTGATGATGATGCTGTCCCAGATCTAAGTTTGATAACCATTTTCCGTTGAAATTATTATACAATTCTCATGGAATTGTATTACCGTAGTTCATGATACGAAATTAAATGGTTCATCAAAATTTATGTTTGTAGTCAGTAAAGATGCTTCCGGAGTGGTTTGGAAGAATTTTACCCAGGAAGTCGGGTTATTCGAATTCAGGTACTGACAAAAATTTTTGAATCAACATCTCATCCCGTTATTGCGGGATTTTTCCAAGAGCCTAGTAAGCTGAATGACCTGGATGCAAATTTACCTCTCCTTTGAACTTTTATTGCTGAGGTGTAAACGACATTTTTACCCCATAATTTCGGTGATGAGATGGAGTTTTAAACTGTCGGGTTTTTTTTTCTCATGGCTGTATTTTCATGTATTTGCGAGCATTCAACCGCTAGAAATAGATGAAAATAAATGTAATTTCTGTCTCGAGAAAAACGTGCCCATAAAAAACTATCCAGGGCAACGTTCGGTCAGTGTTTAAAAATGAAAGGATTTATTGGGATATATTCCTATATATATATTTTTTTTATTTGTTTATTCCTTGGGTTCGGTTATAGGACTCATTTCGCGATGATCGGGATTCGATGAGCTGTTATACGATTTTTTTTTTTTTTTTGCGTAAGCGAGACGCTTTGGAGAGGAATTTCGAACATGTGTCTGGATTATCTGACCAAATTTAGCACCCACTCGATTTGCGAATAGGGGTCGTCGACCGGACGGAGGGAAAACGGTGCCAGTCTGAATTTGCATAAAAGAAGCCACTCCTTGGGTACGTCCTGTTTTGCTCATCGTTTTTTTCCCAGCTGTCATCATCAGCGAGGCTCTCATTGTTGCTGTTGTTATTGCGGGGGATTTTCAACTTTTTTGAATTTTATTTTTTTGCAAGTAAGAAGCTCTTTTTTCCTTATATGGTTTTTATTTTCCTGGTCTACGCTTGCTTAATCGCTGTGAGACAATTAAGCTGAGACGAATTTCGCTGCTGGGTTGATGGATGACGCTTTCATATGGGTTCTTGCTGTTTTTTTCTTTCTAATGTGTTCCTTCATATGAGCTTCCGGAAGTTGCTTTTGGGTTTCGTTGGGTTGTAAATGAATCCGTGCGAGGTAGGGAATATTTTGCATTCATATGAGTGATTTCAGGTGCTGGGTTTGTTTTTTTTATTTAACACGTTTTTATTAACTCGCTTTCTTGTCTGTTTGTTTGTCCGGTTCAAATTTTTACGTGGTTTTTTAGATTAATTTTTTAATCTACTATAATTATTTTAATTGTGTGTCTTCACTTTCAAAAAAGGTTGTGAGGTTATAATGGGAGGAATTCTCCATATCGGGTAATTTTTTTTCGTGTAAAATTTTCGATTGAATACCTTTTTCCTAATTTTGAATGAATATGGTTTTAGAGTAGGAAATTATATGCTCGTTTTACGATTTTATGTTTAAATCAGAGCCGAATTCAATGAATTTTTCGAGTTTCTTTGCGCATTTTTGTCTGAGGAACTCTTTCAGATAGTTTGGAAGAATGCGTAGTAAGAGTTATTTTTCTGCGGTCTCACGCAAAATTTTGAAAAAATATTCCGAATTTTCAGTGATTTATTGGTTTTGGAGTCTAGTTTTTGCGGAAGGATTTTTTATAAAAATAATTTTTCATTTTCATTTGAATGCTGTATAGACGTTTTTTAAAAACAATTCCTCCTCGATGTAATCTCAATAATAATATGTAATGTAATAGTAATAATGTAATAAGCATTGTAGATCTTGATTCAATTTTTTTCTGATTTCATTTTCAGGAAATTGTGTCTGGATACGTAAACTTGTATTTTTTATCGTTGGAATGTTTTGTCGAAGTCCAGATGAGAACTGCAACATATTTCCTTCCATTTCCGAAGGCAGTTTTATGGGATAATTTGTAGATTTACAGCTGAAAAAATGGATGCATTCTTTTTTTCAGTGAAGCTGAAATGAACGCTGTATATGTTAATATATGCATTGAAGTGGGTTTCATTATAAGGAAACAAATACTGTACTTTCCTCGATTCGTTCCGTTGTGTGGAATTTCCGTTATGCAAAATTCAATTTTCCGTAAAGATGCATTGTTGTTAATATAATTCGTTCTAGACCCACCGAAAAAATTTTTTAAATCCTTTAAAGCTGTGCATTTTTCCTATTTTTCAGCATAAATTGAAAAAAAAAATTGTAATTTAAAATTGATAGCCATGAACTCCTGGTGATCACGTGAAGTTATTGCCCCATATTTTTATTTTTTTTCACAGAATTTTTTTAAGGGCGAGAAGCACCAAAACGAGACTCTTTCGTTTCTCATTTTTCTCAATTTTTTACAAAATTTCAAAGTACAGTAGTTCAAAACTTGCTGAACCTTGAGCGTTTTTGGCCGACAAATTTAATCATGAAAATCGCTTTGTTTCCCACTTTTTTTTCGATGCTGTACTAATTTATCGGTTACGGATTCCGAATTTTGTTCCTTTTTATTCAAAATTGTGAATCTGGTCATGGCTGATCCGGGAGAAAGAAAAAAAAATCTGCGGAGTTTCTGAAGTCAGTCATCGCGATTGCAGAAAAGAAAATGAAAATATCCCCTCCATTTGAAATAAATCAAGGAATTGTTTTCGAAGTCGTGTTCATATACCGGGGGGGGGGGGGGAAGAAATTAAAGCGTTATTTTGTCTGACGAAAAAGAAACAAAACAAAAAAATTACGTGAGCGTGAAATGAATGATAATTGCTTTCACCGTCGAGCCGTGACAGTAGTTTCGGAGGCAACAACAAATGTTCGTGAAAAAAAAAAAATTTTTTGCCTCGTATATTTAGTTGTCCCCTCCTCTGCCCGAAATTTTCTGCGAGAAAACGTCTCAGATTTCCCGTTTGCGGTGTCTTTCATGGGAAGAAAATCCCGTGTTTTTCCTGTTGTTTTCAAGTTCAAGACCGCCCGAGGAATTTCCGTGAAGTTCCGTTCAGAAAATTGCAAGTGTATTGTATTTTATTTTCCTGCTCCGGAATGGATCGAATCTTCTGGTTCATTTATTTATTTTTTTAAAGATTCACGTGGCTTCAGTTGATAAATGTAGAATTCCCACTGTATTTTTTGTTGTTGTTGTTCAAATCAAATATGGCACCTCGTTTTCATTTATTGGCTCAAAATGTGAAAATATGCCGCAGTTCTTCGAAATATGGCATATTTTAATTACTACAGCAGTGCTCGAATCTTGAAACTCCGATGGACTCATCTGCAGATTATTCTGAATGCGATTTACTTATTTTGTTAATTTCCCCAAAAACTTTCCGTTAGGATTTTTTAGCTCTAGTGCCTCAGAATTTAAATTGATGACGATGATTGAATATTGAACTTCCGACGCAGTATTTTTACGACGGGATGGTTAAAGAAAAAGTGTCTCTTTCAACTAATGAGTCTTTCATTCTGATTATATTTCAATAATTGTATTTCAGTTGTATTATACTGTACTCAGTGAAGTTTTCTTATAACTAGAAAGATTTACAATATTGAATCACAAAGAAATAACTCCAGTTTGTTATGCCGTTCTCATTTCAGCTTAATTAAAATTAAAAACAAGAAGATTTTCAAATGAAAAAGGAAGCTTCGAAATGTCTTTTGAATTTTTTTTCTTTCGAAAATGAAAGATTACGGAAGATCTGGTGCTGTACTGTACAGTTTTTAACATGCATACTTGTTGAAACTTTTCATCTTCGGAATTTTTCGAAATTCTCTCTCTTCAAATTTGTTTTGAAAATTCGCGCTATTCGTGTGACGATTTAGTTAAAACGATATTGAACCTTATGTATTAGGAATGTACTTTATTAACTATTATTTATAATATCAAGCAAACTATTCTTGAACTATATTTTTTAATGTCGGGGAGCTCTATCGAAACTGCTTTCAAGCGAGCTTTTTCTAAAACTAATTCCAAGTGAACTTTTTTCCCGAACTAATTTTATGATGCAAGCGATGAGCTTTTACAAAACTTATTTCGATTGACCTTTTTGAGAAATATTAATTGCAAGCTTTTAGAAAAGCTCATTTTTTTCTATTCGAAGAGTTTTTTAAAACTAATTATTTATCTTGTTTCGAACTATTTTTTTAATTTGAAGCGTTTTTAAAGCTAATTTTATTGTTTCAAACGAGCTTTCTTAAAACTAATTTTCAAATTGCAGCGTTTTTTTAAAACTTATTATTTAATGCGAATCGCTCTTATTTCGAAATATTTTTAAATTTGAAGCGTTCTTTTAAAGCTAATTGTATTGCTTCAAACAAGCTTTCTTGAAAATAATTTTAAAATTTGAAGCGTTCGTCTCTTAAACTAATTGTACTTTTCCAAGCGACCTTTCTTAGAAATATTTTTTTAAATCTAAGCGTTCTTTTGAAGCTAATTTTATTGCTTCAAACAAGCTTTCTTGAAAATCATTTTAAAATTTGAAGCGCTCGTCTTTTAAACTAATTGTAATTTTCCAAGGAAGCTCTCTTTGAAACATTCATTTTAATTTAAGCGTTATTTTTGAAAAATAATTTTAAAATTTAGAGAGAGCCCTTTTTATCGTTTGACGCACAATTTTTTTCTCCATTTTTTTTTTAAGTGGTGTTTCTTTGTGAGTCTCCCTTGGTCATTTGCCGTTGGGCCGGCGATCGATTAAATTGTTTTGTTTTTGCGTTGATGTTGTGGAGATAAATTATTGCGGAGTGGGAGCGTGTTCTTGAAGCATAGGGGAGGTGTAATTGATGTCGGTGGTTGACTTTCTGATGATCGATTAATCT